>JAZHYW010035659.1:0-25963 GCA_037355805.1 Ixodes ricinus
ACCGTTTTGAACCGGTTACCGTTATATTTTTTTCGGTTCGGTTCCGGTTCAGTTCCAAGATGGCGGCGAAGGTTTCGGTTCGGTTCAGTTCCGGTTTGGCTAAAAATAACGGTTCTGTTCCGGTTCTCGGTTCGGTTCGGTTCCGGTTCGACACCTGGTCATTACTACTGTTCAAAAATGATGTATATATACATCATTTTTGAACGTAGTGATGATTGCTTTGTGTTTATTTACAGTGTTTATTTACAGTATATATATATATATATATATATATATATATATATATATATATATATATATATATATATATATATATATATATATATATATGCTTCACACTGCTTTATATTGCAGTGTGAAGCATGACTTCTGTTATAGGTTGCGCAAACAAACAATGTGATTCGCAACTCCGATGGATGCTCTCGCGAGTTCACAAAACATTTGAAACTGAAGATGCGAGCCGATGCCATTTGCTGCGTAGATTTCGGATTGTGTCACGAATCGCCGAAATTTCTTCTCTTTTTATGTGGTTTTGTCGTCTTTTCAACAACGATAATATATTGCCTTCCCTGAACAGTGTGTCACATGTGACTAGTAGTCCTATTGAAACAAGTGATTGTGCAGTAATTAACCTATCTGATACTCCTCTGACCCCTACGGAGTGTTCAGTTTTATCTAGAGGCTTAAGTTTCGTACCCACCCCACATGCAGCAAAAGAATTTGAACTTTTAGATGATCTACAGCAGTTCTCCCGGCGGTTACACCTTCAAACGTATTTTAATGGAAAAGAAGGATGCAATGAAACTAGGGGTCTTGATAGCACAACACCAAATTTCAAGTTGAAGTCACACTGGACCCCAGACTCAAGCAAGACCAGCGTGTACATAGATAATTATGTACAAGCTATACGGAATGATATTTTTGATTCGCTTGCTAAATCAACCACAAAGAGGGGTAATTTGTCTAGACGGGAACAACAGGTCCTTAATAATTTGAAGTCTAGGGAGGACGTCATTATTCGTCCTGCGGATAAGGGTGGTGGTGTTGTAATTATGAACAGGGCCGACTACATGCGGGAGGCATTGACCCAGCTTGAAAACCCAAATTTTTATCTACGTCTACCTGACGATCCTACACAGCGGTTTAGTATTATAATTAACAGAACACTCGAAGATCTGCGTAATTCCAATAAAATTAACGGCGATCAGTATAATTACCTACAGTCAAAAAACGCTCATCCAGGTGTCTTCTATATGCTCATCAAGGTTCACAAGCCCAACAATCCAGGGAGGCCCATTATATCAGGCATAGGCACACCAACGGAACGAATTTCAGAATTTGTAGACCACGCGATAAAACATATACCCCCCCTACTACAATCTTACGTAAAGGACACCACACACTTTCTTAATCTTATCGACCATATGAACGGATCCGGCTTAATATCACAGGAGAGCATTCTAGTGACTATCGATGTGAGCTCTTTGTACACTAACATCCCACATAATGAGGGACTGGCAGCCGTGGAAGAATTCCTCTCTCTACCCTTCGTCTCTCGCAGACAGTAGCTGTATTCTGCGCTTATTAGAATTAATTTTAGACTGCAATAACTTTATGTTCGATGATGATCATTATTTGCAAATTCAAGGCGCGGCCATGGGGTCGAGAATGTCCCCAAATTACGCTAATATTTTTATGGGCAAGTTTGAGGAGACCTTTGTGTGGACTTACGCCAAGATTCCCGCCATATATCTTCGGTATATTGACGATATATTTATCATTTGGAATGACACTGAAGATGCACTCCTCTCTTTTCTAAGTTACCTCAACGGTTGTCACCGTACAATTAAATTTACTTGTAATTACTCAGCAGACTCTATGAACTTTCTCGACGTTAACGTTAAAAAGATGGGGAGCCATTTGGTAACGGAGTTGTACAGAAAGCCTACAGACAAACGTCAGGTTCTACGCTATGATAGCTACCACCCAAAATGTCAAAAAATAATATACCTTACAGCCAATTCCTTCGGTTGCGTAGAATTTGTTCTGAAGAATCGAGCTTTAAAGAAAACGTAACGTCCTTGAAGAACACACTATTCAAAAGAAAATATCCTGCATCTATTCTCGACGACGCCACGAGAAAGGCATCCGCTCTGGAACGTAGCACACTCCTTGAATCCAGACGACAGCTTCACTCCAACGAAACAAGGGTGCCGTTGGTTATAAACTACTATTCGAACCTATCAAGCCTGAATTCCATATTGAAACGCCATTTAAACATCCTACATGCCGACGATAAACTTAAAAAAATATTTCCCGAATCACCATTTGTCACATTCCGTAAGCATCGGAATCTTGGGAGGATGTTATGTCCCTCTTATATAAAAAAACCCAATTCATGCGGCGGTTGTGGTCCTTGCTTCAACACTCCTTGCCAACTTTGCCCGTTCGTTTTGACCGCTGACAAAATTTCGAGCTACGCATCAGATTTCTACGTAAATATTAAACAGCACATCGACTGCAAAACCCCTGACGTGATATATATTATTAACTGCACGCTGTGTAAGAAGCAATACGTAGGAGAAACAAAAAATTCTATGAAAGAGCGATTTTATGGCCATAAGTCTGACATTGTAAATAAAGGACAAACACCAGTCGCTAAACACTTTAACTCCAACGACCACGACATTCATACGCACCTCAAAATTATCATAGTGGAAAGCAGTTTCAAAAATGATATTACGCGCAAAAATAAAGAGTCCTTTTATATATCTAAATTTAAAACCCTAACCCCGCTTGGTATGAACATTTCAAAAGGAAACTTATATAGGCTGTTGTAGGTTTTTAGTTTTTAGTATACTACAAGCAAACCACCTCCCCCATCGCAGAGGAGAGCGGGGGAGAGCTAAAGCTATTTGAGGGGAGAGCTAGAAACATTGGGATGTGGGGACGCCGCCCGCTAACTTCCCTCTTCTTCCTTTTTTTTTTTTTTTGCGGGGAGGGGAGATTTTGGGCTGGGAGGCGTTTTAAGGAGTATTTCTCGGTATTCTGTTGAGCGGTGCCACCCACGTGTGACATTTCTGGTGTCCGTTTACACACACTTCGGGCTTGTTTATGACCTTCGTTTCCTTCGGCGTTATACTGGCTTAGGCTCACTCGACTTGACCCCTGTATGTTGTTGTTTTTCTGGATCTGGAGCTCTAACTCTAACGTGACGGAGGCCGTTGCCTGTGATATATCTTCTTGGTTTCGCTAACGAGTGCCGCGACCGTGTTCCCCTTAAAACTACCACTTTTTTTATATGTGTGTTTTGTTGGAATGTAGTTTTTTCATGCTCAAGTGTTTTTGCTTGTACTGTTATATATATGACTTTTTTCTTTTCGCTTTTTCCAATGTTCCTCCTCTCCTTTGGTCTATCTAAAAACGCTTTGCAACTGTATTTCTGCACACTTGAAGAAGGGAAGTCTCTTCCCGAAACGTCGTGTAATAAAGCCTCTACTGCTGTTCAAACATTTTTCTACGTTACATTTCTCCTGTGAGGGTGGTATGTCGGGGAAGACCGGGGTCCCGGCCTTCCCACTCCGCCTTGTGTACGCAGCATACCGAGAACTGAAGGCTTTCGGCGTGTGTGTTCTTTTATTGGGCCATGCCGAATGTACGGAAGGGAAGCTTGCCGCGCTCTGGTTTTCTTTACGTTAAAGTCCGCTTTGTGTAGGCGTCGCACCCTGAACCGAAGGTTTGTTTTGTTTGTGTTTTGCTTGTGTTCGGTCGCGCCATGCGGGGACGCCGAAGGGAAACGGTCGGGGGTCTGGCTCGTTAGCGGACGGGCCGCTTTCTTTACGCGTTCAACCGAGGGTGTCGGGTGACCACGTCCCCAAACCTCCCAGCGACGCTGTTGAAGCTGGATGGAATGTAAAATTAATTTTCTGTTTGTTTGCTTACTTGTTTGTTTTTCTCCTGGAAAAAACGAAAAGGAAAAAGGAAAAACCCGCGAAACCGAGAGTTCTGATTGGAGCCAAAAAGCTCGATTCTTATTCGTCAATGTGAGTGGCTTCAGAATGCTGCTAGTTCTGATAGATAGAAGTGAACTGGCGGGAAAAGAGACACGAAATCTCGAGAGCAGTCGGAGACGCTGCTCTCCCGTCCTGCGGTCGTGAAGACGACGGGGATTTGAGCCCGCCGTTGGAACGTCATTGCTCTTCCTCGAGTTTTGTTGTTTTCCTGTGTAGTGCCGCGTGGTGCTAGTGTTGCAGTGTGAGTGCGTGAGGAAGTGCGCCCGAGAAAATCGTCCGACGGACTGGACCAAGACCACGGAGGAGGCATCCAATCCCTGGACCACCGACGATCCGGCAGATAAGACTTTTATTATCACATGAATTTTGTTGCGCCCGTGCGCTTTGAGTCTGCTGCTTGTATTGAGCGACTCTTCGGTTTCTTTGTGTTTCTGTGCTCGCGAGCGTACGTCGTCTACGGTTTTGGCGAGAGCTTTTTGTTGTTGTTGTTTGGATTAGTAAATATCTTGGGATTTTATCCTCTACCCTGTGGTCGCCTCCCCTGCTCACTTTTACACCAGGCGTGGCCCTAGCGCCTGTCAACCGGTCGAACAATTTTTTTTTCTTTTGTGTGCACATGAGCTGTGGCCTTTGTCTTTTTACGTTGTTTCAACTAATTTACATACAGGCCCACGCACGCGTGTGACAGATTGTCGTGCACTCCAAGCACGAAGTAGGAAGTCTTGACTGTGTAGGGTTTTGCTACCAAATAGTTCCAAACTTCCAGTAGTGGTAACCAAAGGGATCTACTGCGGCAGCGTCGATCTCAAATAATGAAACCTCAAGCTATAGTAGCAAGGTCCCACATATTCGCGGCAACAATCAGGACGTTTAGGCCACATTGCCGTTACCGAGTTTAAGGCAACATCTGTCCTGCCAGTAATCCCAGCATTTTCTCTCTTCTCTCTCTCTCTCTCTCTCTCTCTAATTTCGAAAAGAAAGAAGAGTTCCAGAGTAGAACTGAGTCCAAGAACGTTTATTCGCCACACTTAAGATAACTACAACGTACCCACCCAAATTGTCCTTGGGCCGGCAAAGTACAGAAGGTATACTTACCTGCCAGGCACGGGGTTCCGAGAGCCGAGGTCGGGGAAACATCGGAGTGGGTCCGACAACACGCCCGAATCATTTAGATCGGAAGTTTGCGAAAAGCATATGGTTTAGTGGGCCAAAAGAAAGTAGAAAGTCAAAAGCATACTTCTCGATACGATCATCTAAAAACATAGCAGCCTATTTCCACGTCCTTTCCTTCAAAAGCTCTCCGCCTTCTCACTGCGATACATCCGCGGTACCCAAAGCACGTCACCCGGCGCCAAAGCACGTCGCTCGTCAGACTTGTACGTAGTTGAGCTACTCTATACAAGTTACTGTAATTTAACTACTTTTCTGAGTGGTTTAGTAACTTCCAATTACATCTTTCTTTTGGCAATCAGTAATTTACTTTATTTACTTTGTTTTAGTAACTTCTACTCAAATTGCAAATTATTTCCAAATTTCAGTGGTAGAAGTCAAAGGATGAAGAAAGAATAACAATTAAAATTGGGACAATACAACACATCTTGAAAGATGTGTTGTATTGTCCCAGTTTTAATTGTTTTATTCTTTTCTTCATCCTTTGACTTGAACCAACACGCTCTTCTCCCAAGCAGTTTGGTGGTAGGTTTGCTTATAAACAAACATTCCTGCATAAATAAAAAGATGAGATGTTGGAAGATCAGTTGATAGTTGCAGAGGGGAAACATGTGGCGTAGGCCAGGGGAGGGGGGGGGGGTCGTTCGAGGGTCTGAAACTCCCTAACACTTTCGCAAGCCCCCACTGCACCAACTCTGCTACGAGGCACGGGGAGCGGACAGACACGTCGCAGATGTGCGACCTCGAATGCTTTCGGATAGCAAGCGGCAGGCACGTCATAACTGCATACTGTTTGGCCTCGTAACCCGGCACCACGTTGTCACTGAGACGCACCTGGGCAGTGGGACAACCACCAACTTTGGCCGGCTGGGAGCGTCATCGGATTGTCCAGCGAGCAGACCGGATCGTCGGAGCTTCGGGATATTAACCGCCAGTTCTATACTCCAAATCACCTTTCGGCGGGCCGCAGCGGATGCTGCAATCCACTCCAACTCAACCAGTGTTCTGGACCTCGCACGTGACTACGTGCTCCGCGCGTTGTATTGGCTTTTTTTTTTTTAATCACGTAACACTTACATGGCACTGGATTGGCTCCGGAGGTTTCTAGAGTCCACTGCGGTCCATCATAAGATGAAACGGAGTATAGGCGCTGCTTACTTTTCCAGCCGTACGTGGTCGGCGACAGCGGCTCTCCCCGAGTCGCTTGGCGCACCGAGGGACCAACGACGTCTGCGGCGCGGTTGTGTGTCCTTCGTGTAACTGTGTCCGTGGTGGAAGGAGGTGGGCAGAGCTCGAACGCTTGGGAAATCTAGACCCCGCTGGTTCTCATAAACAGTGGCGATCACTGGGTGAAGAGGTGTTGCACCTCCTCCCGTTTTGGGATGTTGGGGGACTCGCAACAGCTCGGAGGCGACCGGCTGCGACGTGTCGTTAAAGGCACTCGGAACCGCGCGTCTTACAAATAAAGCTTTGTGTTTTTTCTGTGTTTGTTTTTTACCAGAAAGCGTTTTCATAAGTGATATTAATTATAGTTCTTGTGTGTCAGTCTATCAACGCTTTTTGAACACTGCACTAACTTGGTACGTAGGTTTTCTCTTCTGTATTCCGGAGGGACAACGAAATTTCTTCCCGTCACTTTTTTTTCTCTTCCACGACTGATGTTTTATGTTTTCGCCCCAGTCTCGGGTACCTCATCAAGATGTAGCGGTCATTTACTTCATGAAAAATCTCGAAACAACCGTAGCAATGCCACGTAAGCGTCATGAAGAATGCTGCGGAGATAAAGGACTTTGTTATTAAATTTGGTATCACCTGATTTGGAGACCACCAGCGTTATAACATTTTTGATTGTTTTAACTATAGACGCTGAGCAACAACGGGAATATGGGGACACAGGCATATGCACTGGAGGGAAGGCTTCAAGTCAAGACAATATAGAGAGAAAGCTATTTTCTAGGGCCATCTACACTTCTCCGTCTGCTTCAACGATAGTCGAAACCGTACAAAAAAAAAACGCAAAGGTAAAATTCAGTGTGTTTTAAAGCGAGGCCGAGTAACTGCGGAATTGGCGCCGGAGTCTGGCGTTTCTTTGTGTACCAGAGCTCAAGGAGACAAGCACTTGACGCATTTCAAGAAAGTGCTCGTTCGCTTCTATTCCAACGTAGGAACTCTTGCCCACTACAGGAGGAGCTACCATTACACACCGCAACCTCACTCAAAAGAGGCAACAAAATGCAGCACCCTCTCTGAAGCTCATCTGGAGCTCCCGTAGTTTTTTGCTATGCTTGAAGAATCGCGTGCCAAAGGGCAATGCAAAGGTAACCTCTTCGCGTGGCCTTTCCTCCCAAAACTCAGAATATGGATGTCTTCCAAGATTCGAAGATCGTTCGAAAAACCTTAGTAATTGCCCCAACGTTTTACAGCGGAGCTGTTAAGAGCTGAGTTTCCTTAGGATCGTGTCCACCAGCAAAGAAATGATGACACCGAACTCTGGACAGCTACCGCCAGCTATGAACGACGACGGCAACCAGACAACTGGTTGCCGCCGTCGCTCATAGATGGCGGCAACCTTTCTTTGGAAATAGAAGAGCGGGAGCGGAACGAGCGGCGATGTGTGCAGCAGCGCGAATGGTTCGCAACCGCCACGAGGCCGCTATCGCCTAAACTTCCACTGCGTCGAGCGTTTCCAGATTCCTTGCGAAAGAAGAGCAGATCGCTCGCCTGGAAAGCCACCGCCGAGAACAGAAGCTACAGCTCCGCTGCTCTTCCTTCTTCACCGAGTGGAGAGGCTGAAATTTTACATATAAAAATAATAAGCAGCACAAAACAAATAAATTAAACGGTACTTTAAGTACATGCGGCACTTAAAGTACTACCTCAACTAGGTTTAGAAAACTTGTACTTCACTTGAAGTACATTCTCTGAGCATGTACTGGTACTTTACAATAGTATTTTTCCTTGTACTTTCTGAGGAAAGTACAACTTCGAGACTTCAAAACACATTCCCAAAATTTGAAGAAACAAAATGGTATATCGTCATATGAAAGCGCGCTATCGTCCGTCGAGACCTCATCTGGTCATTTCCCTGAATGAAGTGATGGCGGCTATAAGACCGATATAAATAAGTGCCTTATAAGTTTATTGTGTTACATAGTTTGTCAGCGAGAGGAAAAGAACTACCCTAGGGACTTGACTTTATCCAATATTTGCCGCCATTTCCGAAAAAAGTGATGCACCTCCGATTGCCCCTGGAGCAATGCATACCAGTTAAAAAAAAGAAAAGAAACACTGCATAGGAGATGAAAGGTTGTATTAAATATGAAATGAAAGATTGTGTTAAAAAGTAATTGTACTTTAATTTGAAATCACATTGTATTTATACCACTTTACTTCAAGTACATTGTACTCGGTGTACTTACCACTTTACTTGAAAACATTCTCATTTACTTTGTACTCTGTTTCAAGTACTTTTTAGGTGTACTTTACGCAACACTCTAAACAAGCAAACACTGCCTGCAAAATTAAGCTGGGGCAGTGCTAAACCTCAATGTAGAAATGATACATCCGCAGCACATCACTGACCAAAAAAAAAAAGTACAAAACAATTAGGGATGCATAAGCAGAACCAGCTATTAAAGAATTTCTGTGAAAACATAAGGCGCTTTATATTAGACTAGCAGAATTTCGCTGACGAATCAAAACCTACCTACTTTATTGTTACTATAAAAAATATAAAGTAACTTCAAAAGTAATTTGCTATTTTTACGATAATTAATAATTTACTCAATTACGTTTCATTTGAGTAATTTCAACTCTACTCAAATTACTTCTCAGGCCAATATTCAGTAACTCAAGTTAATTACTTATTAGAGTAACTTGTACATGTCTGTCACACGACGCCCGGCCTCATTCCGTTCACTCCTAAGCTGACTGCGGTAGGAGCTGCGCGCGTGCCGGATAAATCAGCCCCCTCCCTTTTATCACCTGACTCCATTCTCTGCGCGTTGGTATGAGTGAGGAAGTGTGATCACGTGGCAAAAAAAAGAAGTGTGGCTGGCTTAACGAACACGTAGTTTCCACAGGACTGCCAGCTTAGAGGAAAGCAA
This sequence comes from Ixodes ricinus, assembly GCA_037355805.1. Classification (NCBI taxonomy): domain Eukaryota; kingdom Metazoa; phylum Arthropoda; class Arachnida; order Ixodida; family Ixodidae; genus Ixodes; species Ixodes ricinus. The sequence continues at coordinate 9,290 of JAZHYW010035659.1, forward strand.
CTTTTGTCAGAATTTTGAGCGACCGGCTAATCTTCTTAGGGAGAATGGCGATTTTTAAGCGGGAGCACACAGTAAACCTCCCCGCACAGCTCCTCGTTACAACTTCCGAGAACAAGGGATGAGGATGCAGAGCGAGACCCCACTCCTTCCCAAGAAGATTGTCCGTTTTTGCACAAACGAGTCGGAACTTTCTAGATTCCTTCTTGCGGCCTTTACGAAGAAGAACGAAAGTATCCTCACAACTGATCAATATATGTCGGCTAGCTACGATTAGATTTACGGTTGCTAAATGTTGCTGGTTTCTCCGCGAAGAACGCGAGGTTGAAGCATGATATGGTGCCTCGCTCTTCGAGTACCGTCCATCCTTTCTTCCAACGTGTGGACAGTACACGCTGCATACCACGCGACGGAAATGCGGCTGCCCCAACGCAGCGCGTTGCCGCTGCTTTTACACATGTGATATGTTCAGGAAAGTTCTGAACCATAGCACACGGTGACAGCAGAGAATGGGTTAGAACTTCTCAGAAAAGCGAATATTGAGAAAAAAAAAAGAACCAGGCCGCACGGAAGATCAAACCTCGTTCCTCCGCGTGGCAGCCGTGGTTGCCAACCTCGCCACGCGTGCGGCGATGCGAACTCTCAGTTACTCACACACTTTCCGCTATTGGAGTAACAAAGTAAAAATCGCTTTACTAATCAATGCTGCTTGTTGGGCAAGTTGAAGCTGAAATTTCGAGAACATATGGTAGCGCTTTTTGACACGGATGATAGGTGAGAACAGGACAACACAATGCGCCAACTTCAACTGTTTATTACAGAAAAAACCATACGTATAAATACTCTGTGCCATCGCATCACGCAACCAATGCGCTGCCCTGCCGCTGTTCGCAAGAACTGGATCTCTTTGTCCAACATATCCATCGAAGCCACGCTGACGCACCAATCCTCAGTACTTTTTATCAGGTCCGCCTTTATGATTTCCCGTGACTGGTCTTTATTCTTGTGTCTACTAATCATCGACACAAGAATAAAACGGTAAAGAAAATCATATAGTATTTATACCCATTTTTTGTTCATAATAAACAGTTGAAGTTAGCGCATTGTGTTGTCCTTTTGTCCCATCTCGTCCGAGTCAAAAAGCGCTACCATGTTCTCAAAATTTCGCTTTACGAGTCTCCTTTTGGTGCAGTGGGTGTTGGGATTGGAGTCTTTTGCCCTGAGCTCGGTTATAGCTGGAGGACGTTAAAATTGCGTTCTCATTCTTCTCAATTTATCATCACCTATGCTTTATAGTATGGTTTTCTTTAGATTTTACTTTGTAATCTGTGTCATCCACTACCAGACGGGCGTTACCTAACGCTAGAATCTGGAATCCTCGTCATTAATCACTTTCCATGTTTACAGGTAAATCTCTTCACATTGTTTGTCTGTCTTTGTTTGTGTGCGTTTTGGGAAGAATCCAGCGTTATTTTAAACACAGGTTGCGAATGCGCTTATCTGGATGTAAATCCGTCAGATTCGAAATAATTTCGACGTAAAGGTTGGTTGATAATGTTGTAGGGTATATTTTAGCAGGCGACCTGTTTCACGACTTAAAAGAGGCTCGGCTCGAGATTCGTTCGGCGAATTGGCGTGCATATATTAAAATTCTACAGACGACATCTTTTTCTATTTTCTTTGCTTGCCCTTTTTTATAGTTACAGCCTGTAGCACACTATACATCGTTTCAGCTTCCGTCCGAGCGCACCCAAAAGCTGAGGGGCGGTTCGCATTTTCGAGAAGAGCATTCGTACGCACCACAAAAAAAGACCTCAAAAGCTTTTTGTTTTGTTTAATAACTGTGTTGTGCACAATATTCCAAATGTGTACTGCTGAGAATAATTTGCAACTAAAGGAATTAAATATCTGAAGTTTGTGTTTTTATTAATATATAAATGCATGTGGTTTGGTGAAAACACGTACGTCCGCTGGCAACAGGGCTGCATCGCTCGATTTTTCTGTGCGATTTCGTTCCTGTAATAGCCGAATCATGTGCTTCGCTGCTTTCCTCACCGATTCGCTTCAAAACCTCCTTTCGTAAAGGCACGTTTGGTCGTCAGGCGCGAGAGGTCGTGATGAATGTCTACTTTCACATTCGACAGGAGACTCCGGCCGCGTTTAACCGTGAATTTGTTAACCGAAGCGGGCCACAAGAGCTCACCGATACGCTGCGAAATCGGGGCACCCCTTTACCTGCCGATCACATTGAACGCCGAGAAGCTGGTGGAAAGGACTGCTCCTCGAGCTCTGTTATATCCAGGTAATACAAGGAAACATCAAAGGCCGGGTCATCGAGCACCTTCCAACATGTACTTACATCTCGAAACTATGCCGAACAGGTAAAAGCTCGGACACAGACACCAGCGGCCAGCCAACGTACTGACATCCCCTGTGACTAAATTTCAGAACGTGAAAGGGCTCTTTTTAAGCCTGTAGCAGACGATATCCTTGATATACCCGTAGCAGACGAAATACCTCCCCTTGGCTACTCGGCGAGCGCGGGTGGCGCGGACAACCAACGGAACAGCGGAGTGATACAAAAGTGCAGGCGAGATCGCGTGACTTATTGCCGGCGTGTGATTGGCTCCGGCTACACATAGCTTTGGCTGCGCTCGGACGGAAGCTGAAACGAAGTGTACAGTGTAATTCCAACGTCGTCATAGCTGAAAAGAGAAACATGTCGGGCTGTCTTCATAGGACAATAAGCTTTCATATACAGTATATTTAAATGCGTGGATAGAGCACTTCTGTAATTAAATCAAATTTCCCAGAAAAAACAACAACGTAAGCACAACAATTAATCGGGTGAAGCATTTTGGGTATTTCAATATGCGTCTATTTCGTGCTTCTATTTTCAGGACAACGTAGCGAAATAGAAACACACTTCGGTATCGCTCGTCACTCAAGTCAAGACGAGTCCAACGACTTAACTATTAAAGTAATTTTCATGGAGGGGGGGGGAAGTACGTTTTCTGACACGTGTTTTTAAATGTCTTTTTCCGAAGTTTTATTTTGCCAGAACTAGATTTTGCATTATTTGTTTGGAACAGCCTCAATGCCACTGCGGCGACAACTTTAAAAGAAGTGCAAAAGCAATTCCCGAGGAATTTTCACGCTAAACAAAACTTGTCTAAGACATATACTTTTATTAGAATGTACCTAATATTTTGAGTTCGACCGAGTTAAAATCTAGACCAGAAAGTGGTGACCTAAAAATAAGAGTACAAACGCACGTAAGCTAATTACGAATCATAGTAAAAAAAGAGACAAGAAGCTAAAAAGAACAAGAACAACACCGTCTCAGAACGAGCACAAGAATGGTGCTGGTTCCGAGACGGTGCTGTTCTTGTCCTTTTAGCTCCTTGTCTCTGGGTTTTTCTACAATTGTGACCTAATATTTTGTTAAAGTGCTTGCATGCGTATTATCACTGCTCCATTATCTCTCCTCCAGATTGAGGTTCCAGTAAAACATTTTCGCTGCAATCGCACATTCGCCATTAATCCCGTTTATAATTTGTCCCCGCTAGTTCGCAATCATAATTCTTTAAACATCTTGACAGATCATTTCTTCACATTTTCAATTATGACCTGTTATCGTTCCACAGGAGCATTCCACTCTTGTTATAGTGTGTTTTTGCAGTGTTGTGTTCTGAATATTTTTCGTGCAGTACCGTAATGGCCAACGCCTGTTTGGAGGCACAATAAGTAAATAAATAAATATTTTTGGAAGGGGCGAGTGTCTCTAGTGGTTACTTTGAAACGTGCTTCGATTTCCGGTCGACATACTGAAATATCAAAATCGCTACTATGTCATATGTGTCATGCGACGTTATAAATGCGCAAAAAAAAATTTTTTTTCAGGGTATTTTATGATATGCATGTCCTAACCAGGCACTCAACAAAAAGGTTGTTTGGGGAGTTGGGTGTGTCTTAAGGGTGATGAAAGAAGGCATCATGTTCCAGGTTCGCAACTGCAGGCTCGAGAGTCTGATTGACCTGGACCAGAGCAGGGAGAACGTTCGGGACCAGCTAGTCCGTTTCCTGAACAAGCTCATCGGCATGGGCGTGGCCGGATTCCGCTTCGACGCCGCCAAGCACATGTGGCCCGAGGACCTGAAAGCCATCTACGGCAGGATGGACAACCTCAGCGCAGAGTTCTTTGCCGCCGGAGCAAGGCCCCTCATCTACCAGGAAGTAATCGACATTCGAAATGGTGAGTCAGTCACCCGGGACCAATACACCGGCTTCGGACGGGTCACTGAGTTCCTCTACGGAGTAAACATGGGTGAGTTTATGAATATCGTCTTAACCCGGCAGAAAAGTACAGCTCTTTGTTTCACGTGACCTTTTAATGAGAAAGCATTAACTGTCCCATGGAGCGGAGCCGACGGCGTCTGTAACCGCGCAAAATGTGCGAGAAACTCCCAGCGAAACGGCTCCTAGAAAGCCATTGGCGACGACGCTTCATAGTTCCAAGGAACGCCACCCCACAGAGGAGCCCTCTTTCTGGCACTCCGGTCCGCACGCTGGTAGAAAAGGAGAGGATGGGGCGCGCTCCGACCCCGCTCTCGTGTCAGGCGTTGGCGGAGGGTTGGGGGCTTGAGGCCGCTTCTGCTTCTCTCGACGCCGAGGAACATCGCGGCGGCCTGAGGCATCTACATCGTCAACGCCCGCAACCTCGGGAGTAGCGAAACGTGGCTGTCCACGCCAATACACCGCACACGAACTAAGGGAGCGGACATTAATGCTTTCGCATTCACAACTCATAAGCAGTGCTTATACTCCGTTTCACATTTAGCGTTCAACGCTGTCAAAGCTACTTGCGCGAGCATGAGGCTGGCTCTCGTTGATCATTTGCACGCGCGCTCGCGCGAACGAAACCATAGACAAAGCCACGCGCTCGCGCCAGTAGCTTTGACAGCGTTGCATATTAAGTATAAAACGAAGTATAGGGGTCCTCGGAATTTTTTTCTTTGTGTTCCGCTTTTAATGTTATCGGTTCACACTGCTATAATATTCGTATTTGACGTTATAAATTAAAAAAATAATCAGTTTCAATCGTTGGTATAAGCTGCGCTATGCAAGTGCTACACTCTTCATGCTAATCTTAAAACTCCGAAAATATGTTTCTAGAGCGCAGCTCTTAGGCGCCCGTTTCCGGCTTGAGCGGCGTCGGCGTCGGCGTAACCGCGCGGTGCATGATGGGTAAATTTCCCCGCTAAATATAGCGGAAAATTTTCTCCGCTAAATTTAGCGGAAACATTTTCACCGCTAAATCTAGTGGAAAACTTTCCCCGCTACATTTAGCAGAAAATTTTCCTCGCTACATTTAGCGGAAAAAATTACCCGCTAAATTTAACGAAAAAAATTTCGCGCCAAATTTAGCAGAAAAATTTTCCCGCTATATTTAGCAGAAAAAAATTCCCCGCTAGATCTAGCGGAAAAATTTCCCCACCAAATTTAGCGGAAAATTTCCTCCTCAAATTTAGCGGAAAAATTCCGCTAAATGGGAGCCGAGCAGGAGAGGAGGGGCATAGGCCCCTTTCCGTACTTTCCCCCTCCTCCTCAAGAGCTGCGCTCTAATTCGGTGTTACAGGGAGTTTTAAACGGCTTTCACTTGTTTACATTTTATAATTGCGAAGGAGCATTTAGAGTACCTAAACGAGAAGTATGTCTTTGTCGTTCAAGTGTTTGGAGGTATTCCCCAGAAAGAGAAAGACGTGCGAGAGGAACGGCGCAAGCAGTATTGGTTCAGGATTTATTTGCAGCCCTGTTCGAACTCGCGGTACTTTTGAATTGCAAAGATTCAGGTGCTCTAAGTTTAAATGATTAACAGTAATGTTTAGTATTTTTGAAGCTACAGTGGGAGGTTTGACAAACTCTGCGGGCCCGTATGCAATGTAATCATAACTATAAAACGTGCTGCTATATATACATTTTTAAAATGAATCATATTGTCAAAACCTTTTATTGTCTGTTTAAAATGTTCACTGTAGTCGGTGACAGGTCAAGAACCCAGAACGAGGGAAAGGAAGGCAGGGGAGGAGGAATCAGGCGGAATGCTGGAGAGAGAAGGCTGTTTCCTGCCTCTGCTAGCTCTCCAGCATTTATCTGCTTTCTTTTCGCAGCCCTCCTTCTCCTAGCCCTGAGTTCTTGATGTGTCAGTGACTATAGAGTATTTTGCTCTATAGTATGTCCATTATCTCTTCAATAGTAGTTGCTTGTTCTTATCTTTTACATCAGTAGGGGCGCTTCAAATCAAATCTTGCAGGCAAAAGGGGTAAAAGTTTCAATTTCACTGACAAAAGAGATATATATTTTGATGCAACCCTCAAAATATAATGAATGAAAACCACAATTTTGTCTCATTTTTGGATTCTCGAGTTATGAAACTGAAGCGGCCGGGGCGGAATTATTTTTTTTTCACGTCCGTCCCAGGTTGTATGTCCCAATCTCCCGTCGTGGTTTGTGATCTACATTATTTCAGCTATTTTGATATCCCTGGATTCCCCAAGGCACTTTTAATATATTTCATGAAATCGTTTACCTGCATGCTTTAAATTTTCGTTGTTGTAGTTTCACGTAAACAGTATAGAAGGATCAAAAAGGGCAAAATTAAATAACGTAACAATCTTTTTGTGATATTTTACATACAAATGTGTTCAGTAAAAAAAAAAAAGCCGAGAAAGGTTTTTTTTAATCTTGTTGACTTGCACATGTAGCAGACTATTTGAATATATTTCGCAGAGTTTTCTGGAAGATTCAGCCGCTTTTCTTGGTAATCATCATGACTTTCATTTTTATCCACCATCACGCAGTTAATTGAAACAATGCACGACTTTTCTAGATGCATAAACAATACGGCGCGCAAGTATTCTAAAATGCGTCGTTAGTGCATCGGAACGCCAGGAGGAGCACGCCAATCAAAAGTCAACATAGATAACGCGCAGGAAACGCGCGATGACGGAGACAGCCAAGCGCACACCGCTATTGGTTGAGGTAGGGGGTAAACAAACGCATGAGGTGCACAAGGAGCAGACCAACTTGCAGGCCGTAGAGGAGGCCGCGAATAGCTTAAATAAAAAAAGCTTAAAAATCGAGTTTTGTTTTGCAATTTCAACTCCTGTACAAATATGTCAAACTTGGTATGAATGCAAACATAATATCTTGTATCAAAGCTCATCTTGAGCCCAAAACATAATTTGTCGAAATTAATTGCCTGACGTAAAGCGTTGTAAATTTATGTTCCGGAGTACCCAACGGATTCGTCTAGAACCTGTTTCTTTTTTAGAGCACAGCTTTTAGGCGTTTTCTTCCGGCTTGAGTGGCGTCGACGTCGCCGTCGCCGTCGGCGTAACCGCGCGGTGCATTATGGGAAACGTCCCATAATACACCGCGGTGACGCGCGCGTTGCATTATGGGACGTTTTCCATAATGCACCGCGCGGGAGGGAGGAGGGCATGGGAGGAAGAAGAGGGGAGGAGGAGGAGGAGGAGAGAAGGAGGAAGAAAAGGGGGAGGAGGCAAGGAGCACGGGAGGAGTAGCTGAGGACGGAGGAGGAGAAGGTGCGGATGAGGAGGAGGAGGCATACCCTCCTCCTCTTCAAGAGCTGCGCTCTAATTCAGCATTACAGGGAGTTCTAAACGTCTTTCATTTTTTCCTTGTTTCCTTGTGCCATATTATAATACAGCTGACGACATTGGACCCGACGTTACAATCAGTGCTTGCAGCTGGTTGCCTTGTTTATTCTCAGATAAACTCACTCCGATTACCAAGTAAAATAAACGCTTTCTTAAAGTTATCCAGGAATGGTTTAGAAAGTGAAACATTTAAATCAATAGTGATAGAACAGTCTTTTTCCGTGGTGACCCCCTAAAAAATGCATTGCTTTTTTATGAGTTCAATGATAGTTTTTCAGGTGAGATCGACGACTTCAGAGGAATGTAGAACCGAAATTTGGATTTCAGAAAACAATACGGGAACTGTAGGCGGGACGCTACAATCCCTACAACACTACTCGTGAGGTGATATCTCAAATCGACGGCCGAATTTTTGGAAAAAAAAAAGGTCGAGATTGAACGAGGCCGACGGGGCGCGTGACGTCAAGATATCTCGTTTCCTCCTCTCTTCGCTTCACCACCTCAAGGCAGCGAGGCGGAGAAGACGCGAGGCCGTTCCCTCTCCTTCTCGAAGAAACAAGACGTAAACATATCTGTCAAATGCGCCTCATTTTCTTGAAAAATATGGTCATCCGTTCGATATAACGTTGTATGAGTGATATTTTGACGTTTGTAGCACCCCGTTGCACACTTTTGCCGCCGTGCTTTGTGGAATCCAGATTTCGGTTCAGCATCCCTTTAAGTACTTGGGTGTTACAATATCCAGAGACCTGAAGTGGAAAAGCATATCACTAATTTGTGTTGTCTCGCTAAGAAACAAAAACTGTTTTTTTCAAAGCGTAACCTTAAATTTTCTTCCATTAAAACGACAGTGACGTACTGCATATATTCATAAAACCGGCATTTGAATATACATCAAAAGTTTGTTACACTTTTATACAGTACCATTTACGCTAAAAAACTACGAAAAAGTTAAAAAATATGTCAGCGAGGCCGACTTTGGTTAAGTCTAAAATTAACCGGTTCCGTTAAAGGTATGATCGAGTAGCTTCGTCTTCCACTTTTTTAGTACCGACGGAAAATTGCAACGTTGAAGCTCCTTTTCGTTCTAAAATCACTTGTTTAACGTTTTTGCTGTGAAGTACATATTCCCTCGTCAATTATAGGACCACGCAGGAAAGGCCATACTGAACAGATAGTGTTAGGAAAGGTCGAACAGCGACGCACTTCAGAACCTCGCTGTTCTCAAGGGCTGCTGTGGAGTGGAAAAGTCCAAAAACCTCACTAAGATCATAACCTATTGTGCATTCATTGGGGGTTTCACAAACGGCTCCGTTTAATTTCTCTAATGAATCGCAATGTGCCCTCTCTACGGAATATCTGTTGGTATTAAATACATAGTATATTAGTTATTGTTTATTAAATATTAGTTGTTTTCGTTATATGCTTGTTATGTATTGTTGTGGTTATTTAATAACTTTTTGGGCGATATTTCTTATCAGTATTTAACATTAACGGTTCGCTTGGAAGTTTCAGTGTATATTCTATTTGCGGATTTTGCTGTCTGGCTGCTCTATTTTAATAGTAATTGTTTATTTTATTTGTTGGGAACTTTTATTTTATCATGTCGGTGCTCTGCGTAGTTTTTGAATAACTTCACTCATGTAACAACCCCAAAATCAGCTTAAAAGAATCAATACATAAATAAAATAGTAAATGGCTGTGTATTTATTTTGTTCGTATGGCCTATATGTAGGCCTCGGTATCGTACAAAAAAGCGTGATCGTTTTCTTAAGAAAAGTTCGATATGTCAACACGTGCGTCGCTATATTTTTAAAAAGCATGTTCGCATCTCTGTCCGAATTCTTAAATCAAATATAAACAACAACCATGTAATACTAATTATAAATTTAAATATTTCTCTAAACGCGAAATTGTATCAACGTAATGCAATATGCAAAGCATCGCAACGAATCTGCAGCCTCGTAAGCCTTGAATATTTATAAATAGACGGACATTGCATTGCTCCGATTATAGAACACTCAGAGTAAACGAGCATACTTAGCTATTATTGATGACAAAATAAAGAAATAAAATTGCCATATTGTTATCATCTTATAAGTAGTTTCTTGAACATCGTACGCTAGAGTTTTTTCACCGCACATCGCAAATATTGCCAACTTTTGAAAACCCCAGATAGCACAGAAATGCCTAACTTGGCACAAGCTTGCGATTCTAAGAGCCTAACTTGTGCCTGTATGGTTCTGCTCCAAGGCGTTAGTTAGTGCCAGAGTACTTTTTCTTTGCGGTTCTCTGGCTTTTATATATATATATATATATTTTTTTACTTGTCACACAATAGCCAAAGTGCAAGACATGAGCCAAAGATGCCACGTTCAAGCTGAAGAACCACTAGCGAAACCTGAACCTAACACTTCTTTGATGATTTTGGCACAATGATGCCAAACGACTGCCAAACTACCAGCAGGGAAGCCTAAATTTCGCACTTTTTGAGGTGATATAGGTTAATGCACCCAGATTCTGGTCAAAGATATGGTGAAGTTTGGCTCTATCTCTGTTTATTTATTTGGTTATTTATTCATTCATACTGTTGGCCTATTCGCCGTCACAGGAGTGGGTTATTAGTAACATAATAAAATTTTTAACGCACACTTCTACGAATGATACGCACATGAATGATTCAGACACAGATGCACTTAAACGATAAATATCAGTGAAGTAAGGAACACAGAAAAGAAACGAAAGGAAAATAAATTATATATATTGTTGGGCGAGGACTCTCAGGCTCACTTCAAAACCTTCAACGGTGTCACTTTCAAAACTATCTTGCGGTAGGAAGTTTCACTCGGCTGTGATTCTCGGAAAAATTGAATATTTAAAAAGGTCGATCCGGGCTTTCATCGGCGTCAACATTTCAGTATAACTGCCCCGAAGTCCTCTAGTAGAGCATACTTTAAATATCGCAGCGAATCTATGTTTAACCTTTTGTTTTGTATTAAATAAAGCATTTTTAATCTGGCTACTCTCCTGCGTTCTTCCAGTGGCGGCAAGTTGAGTTGGGTGAGCATCGAACTGACAGACTCAGTCCTTCGGTATCTGAATGGAATAAATATGACAGCTCTCCTTTGTACCTTTTCTAACTTTTCAATCTTGTTATTCTTCTTTTTTTTTACGTGTTTTACATGGTGCTTGTATATTTCAAGACAGGGCGTACAAATGTTACGTAGGCTGTTAATTTTGCTTCTTAGTTTGAGGTGACGTCTTAAGAACCACAATTTGTTTTCTGCGGTGCTTGTCGAATTGTCGATATAGGATTTTCAACTCATATTTTTAGACACGGTTACACCTTGGTATTTAAAATTACTGGCGAACGATAACGGACTACCGTCAAGTTCATAACAAAAAAAAATGAACACGTTTTAATCTTATTTGTGATTCTTGAAAATACATTTCTTTGTTGTTGATTTGCATTTTCGACCGCTTGCACCACCCATTTATAGTTTCTAACGCTATGTTCAAAGTTATGTGATCTTCAGGACACACAATTTAAGAATAAATTAAGCAGTCTCCTGCGAATAAGTGAGTGGTTACTTTAGAGCTAATTTTATCTCTAATATAACTTAAAAATAATACCTGTTCCAGCACGGACTCCTGGGGACCCCCACGCGACTTTTAATCTATTGGATCTAGCAGCGTTAACTTCTACAAATTCAGGTACGATTGGTGAGGATGGCTGTGGTCTATCTCAATACTTGTAAATTTATACCGGCGTCTGCTAGCTTTTTAATGAGTTGTGCATGTGGAACGCGATCAAAAGCCTTTGAAAGGTCCAGGCAGACTACATCCGTCTGTCCCCTCAGCCAGACTACATCCGTCTGTCCCCTTTCATCCAGCGAAGTCGCAAATTCTTGTATAGTTTCTGCCAGTTGTGTGACTGTCGATAGCCTACGCTGATATCCGTGCAGGTTTGGGTTAAAAGCGTTTAAACTTAAGGTAACCCCATAGTACATGCTCCAGTATTTTTCAACAGACGCAGGTGAGGGAAATAGGACGGTAGTTTTCAATGGTATGTTTTCTGCCAGTTTTGTGCATTAACGCAGTGTTTTTCTGCGTTAACCAGTCGGTAGGAAGAATATGTTGGGTCAAGGATGTACGGAATATGATAGTCAGATATCCGGACACCTATACCGCATATCCTTTCAAAAATGTGTTAGAAACATTATCAGGTCCTTCAGACGTGTTACTATCAATGTTCAGCAAAAGAAAACAATACCCTGTTGTGACGATAATAGTCCCTGGAGAAGGGGAACAAGGGGAACAAAGAAAACACAAATCTTCAAACGCAGCTAAGGGAATAGTGCGCGGCCGAAAAAATCCGACTGGTCCTGGTATCGAACCGGGAACCTCTACATTTCCAGTGGAGTGCCCTACCGTGCAACTGAGCTAACCATGAGTTAGATGTCAGTAGAGCAAACATGTTTTATTAGCTGCCACCAGTCTAACACCAACAAGGGTGAACGTCCTGCATTTGAGGTTATTATCGATCAAGCAACCGCAGACGTCCGTCATGTCAAGACGTCCCATAACCAAGTAGCAGACGCTTTCTCGCGCAATATATATCTCTACCCTCCATTGCAATGCGTTGCCATCTGCCATTGAGTTCAATTCTAGGGCGGTTTTGCGCAGCAGGATGACGATGACATTTGTCTACCCAGTTTCTCACCCATTCGGCTGCAACCACACTGTGAGGCAGCCTCTCCTTTGTGATGTCTCCAGTGGTGTGCTGCTGCAAGTCGCCCCTTCCTTATTTCACCGTCAGACTTTTGTACACTCCATGGGTTATTGCACCTCGGGATATGGGCGACACACGTTTATCCATGCAACGTTTCTTTTTCTTTTTTTCCAAGGCATCAATAACGTTATCAGAGGATAAACAAAATCGTGCCTAAACTAAAAAAAAGATTGACACACTTCGACACCTTTTCGAGCATTCTCTCTACGCACCATTTGTCTTAAAAAAGTTCACATCGACATTGCTGGTTCCTTACCACCATCAAATCGTGACACCTTAGGTGCTTATATGCATCAACCAATTTATCATGATGGCCAAAAGCCTTATTTCATTTCCGATATCACTGAAAACACTATTTCACAGGTTTTTGCTTGCGGGTGGATTCTACAATGTTTGGTCTGCTGTCCAGCATATCAACTGATCGAGGACGGCAGTTGAGTCGTCCCTATTTCGTTCTTTCATTCAGCTCCTCGGTCCCACATCACATTCGCACGACGTCCTACCATCCCATGGCCAAAGGCACGATCGAAAGATTTCATCGGTCGTTCTTTTTATTATTTTAATGACGTTAAATCACATGACACAATCACATTATAAGTCATGCAGTTATACACACATTACCCGTCCTTGGCGTAGCAGAGTAACTGTCGCTTCGCAAGTTAGCCTGTGGCGGTCTAGGATGATTTACCCAAATGCTGAATACCCACGAATACTAAATCTGATCACTCAGGAGGTTCCCGAAGGTAGAAACGTTAAAGAACATACGCGTGCTAAACGTCACTGGCTGCCGTTACTAAATGGTTGCCTATGTTTCTGATACTGTGCCATTTTTGCTTAGTATTACAAAAGCCAAAGATATGTTGATTGTTCCTTCAAACATTGCAGCGGTTTGGCCTTGCTGCTGCCCGTAGGGAGGTACGACACCCGGAATCCAGTTCAACAAGACAAGCGTTTATTACCTTTCGGCTTCCCAGCGGCGACTGCCGCTGGGCAGAGTTGGCCTGACTCTTATAGCGGGATGTGCGGTGCTTTCACGCCCCCTCCCGCTTGGGCGCGCGAGCGCCCCCACACTTCCCCCTCTGGGTGCGCGCGTACTAGGCGTCGTCGTCTTCAAAGATGACGTCGTCCGACTCTCGGAGGAGGTGCGGGCGCAGTCGGCGGAGTAAGTTCAGTGCCGCGTCCAGGTCCGCGTCCTGCGGCACGTGGGCGGCTGGTGCCTGCTGCTCGCCGACCCCTCGGGCGGCTCGTGCGCGCTCGCGGTGGAGCAGGCCGGCCCGATGTGTGGGCCAGTGAATTTCTGGTACCCCGCAGACTTCGCAGAGCAGGGCCCTTTCTTCCGGGGCATAGTGTGCCCGGGGCTCCGTGGGGTGCCGGTCGGTGATGGTCAGGCGTCGAAAGGGTTCCGGGACTTGACCGGCCGGTGTTCCCATCGGGACCTGGGGCTGGTCATCCCATGCAAGTCGCGACCACCAGCCAACGGCGGACCCGTCCAGGGTCAGAGCGGTCCACGTGGCAATGTGTTCTGTGGGCCGCGTGGGCGCAGGCTGGAACCGGTACGATGGTGCCCGAACCGGATGCCGGCCCCTCGGAACGTAGGGTCCCCATCGCGACGAGCGAGCGTCTCGGCGTGCAGAACCCGGTTGGCGGTCGTGCGGCATGTCCTACGCATGTCAAAGGTATTGTTAGCAAGTGAAGGAGAACAGTGGATAGCGCGACTCGACCATAGTGAGGGCAACGGTATGTTCAATTGATTTGGAAGAACCCCCCAAAAAAACGAAGGTGAGGATTCTTCTCCTCCGCAAAGGAAAAGAAAAAGAAAAAACAAGGAAAAGAAGAGGGGAGAAAAGGAGAAAAGGCACATGATAGGTGGTTGAAGGGGAAAGCCTGAGCGATGTCCGATTCATCACCGGCGGCGCAGGTTATATCGCCGTTTGGGCGGTGTGGATGAGAAGGGGCTGTTGTTGTGGTCTGGGGTCTCGCACACCTCGGAAGGCCAGTCGTCTGCAAGATAAAATTGTTTGAGTTCGGAGACGTGCACTGGGCCATACTGTGCGCCTGTCGTGCAGTGCTCTAGCTCGTAGGAGAGGCGCGACTTCCGTGTTACTCTGTATGGACCGTCCCACCTGTTTGTGAGGGAAGCTGTATAGCCTCGAGCGGCGTCGCTCAGCGGGTGAGTACGCTTGAGCACCAGGTTCCCCACTGAGAAGTGGACTTCTCGTCGGCCCTTGTTATACTGCGCCGCTTGCTCCATTCGTGAGACGTGGGTCGTGGGTCAGCATTAGGCGATTTACGACGGCGTCGCAGAGCGTGGCTACGCGTTCCAGAATAGTATCAGGCACCGGCGGAGGGGTTGGGCCTTCCAGAGTGGCTCCCGAACGCAGCGTCATGCGCTCCTTTTCCTGCTCAGACATAATGATCCCGACGGAGGGGGGTGACGCGACAATAAAAAATGAAAGAAAAGAAAACGAATGAACAAAAAAATGCGAACAGGAGCGCAAAAAAGTGTAGCAGATAACACTCACGTGATGGTCAGCGGCAAGCAAGGAAAGAGAAAAAAGAAAAACAGCCCTGGGTTCGAGTGGCACACCAACCAGCGGGCAGCAAAACCACGTTGGGTGCCAGATGCAGCGGTTTGGCCTTGCTGCTGCCCGTAGGGAGGTACGACACCCGGAATCCAGTTCAACAAGACAAGCGTTTATTACCTTTCGATTTCCCAGCGGCGACTGCCGCTGGGCAGAGTTGGCCTGACTCTTATAGCGGGATGTGCGGTGCTTTCACGCCCCCTCCCGCTTGGGCGCGCGAGCGCCCCCACAACATGCATACATGATCGCTATAATTTCAAAATTTCGAAGTATAAAAAAAACATATCACCCTTGGCAAAGTGCTGAAGCCCCAGGCTCAGAAACTGGGAGTTCTGTGTGAAATTCTCCTGTGGGGCGTTTAAAATTTATTTCTTTATTTATCCTTAATTAATCACTATTTGTTCCGCATTATATGTTACACTTTTTCACCTGAAATCTGCGTTGCACATTTCGTGGTGGGTTTTTTCAGCGTTTATTTGCACTTCCCTCGGAAGTCGCAGCCCTTAAACACATTCGGTTTTAATAAGGAGGCGATTAGTCTAGATTTAGCGATGCCTTGGTTTGTGACAAACTGAAATGCGCTAATGACAACAAATAGACAAATGTGCATGCATGTGCTTTGTACGAACCAAAGTACCAAACTAGCATAAAGTGCAATGCTTAATTCGTCTATTTTACTTTTTTACACTTGCGTAAATAACAAAGCCCTTAAAAGTTAAAAATAAGGAAAATGTGAAAGTACAGTCCAGAAAAGAAAAAAAAACGTTTCATAATAACGTTCCATATTGTTGAAGTTGAAGAGAGTGAGCGAGTTCTCGCTAAAATCTTTTTACATTAGGTCTTTTCTGCAAAATCCTCGCAACAAATTCAGTGGTCATTCATTATTTCTTTTAATCAAAATTACTTGAATTAGTTTTTTAATAACCTAGTGCAAACCATTTTGCTGTGTCCGCCATTAACCGCTCTATCAAATGAACAGGTACCGTGTTTCGAAAGCAAGACGGGAAACAGCTAAAGGACCTCCGTACTTCACCAAGAGCTGGGACCTGATGCCGTCGACTGACGCACTGTCCTTCTTGAGCAACCACGACAACCAGCGAGGCCACGGCTACGGCGGAGAGAAAGTGCTGACCTTCTTTGATGCCCGCCTCTACAAGATGGCCACGGCTTTCCTGCTGGCCTGGCCTTACGGTCTGCCGAGGATCACGAGCAGCTACCGCTGGGAGAGGAACATCGTGGACGGAAAGGACATCAACGACTGGGTGGGTCCTCCGGCGGACTCGGATTGGAACATTAGGCCAGTGGTGCGCAACCCGGACGGTACCTGCGGAAACGGATGGGTCTGCGAGCACAGGCAAGTGCAGAGGACCAGAATCTAGAGCTGGCACGAGCAGTATATAACGTACAAGTGATTGAAATATGCGTGCGAAAAATTAAAATTTTACGCCGGGAGACATATGTCTCGAATAAAAATTTAAATGTTAAGAAGATGCTTCTGAGAAAAAAAATTATAAAAAATACAACGAGGGGTATAAATTTTTAGGGACGTAATAAAAGGCACAGCACACAACTAGTTCTTTTAATGGGCACAATATTCAGCTTTTAGTGCATCGTTCTTTAA
>JAZHYW010035660.1:0-18182 GCA_037355805.1 Ixodes ricinus
TGACAATCAACAGTCTACGTACCGGCCGGAACTCCTTGGAGCATCTTCCTTTGGTACTCCAAGATCCCTCTCCACCCTTCGGGGTCAGCGGATATGAGCCACCATGAAGCACCGAAGCCAGCATCCGCCGACGTCGAATGTTGTGAGCCGGCCATCATTGACGACGATGCTTCTATGACGGATGAGTCTGACGATGGAGACAAATGGACGACTCAAATGACAAAGAAGAGACGCCATGGCTCTAATTCGAGTCAATCAACCATCATAAGTCAACCACTTCCAAATCTCACCATCATTGTCAAGCCTACTGACCCAACAAAACTCGTAACCAACCCCAACCCCTTGGTTCTGAAAAAGAAACTGGAGGACGTGGCTCCTGACGGCATCATACAGATTAGACCGAACTATCGTCTCAATCTGCTGGCCCTTGACACACGTAATGTGGAATCCACAAAAGCCCTACTCCGACTCAAGAGCCTGGGTGCGGTTCAAGTTATGACTTATGAACCGCCTCCACCATCTGCTTACGTCGGAGTCATTCGCGGTGTATTCACTGAAATCGCAGACGCTGAACTTTGCGCAGCTTTACGAGAAAAAGCGCCTGTAATTCAAGTAAGAAGACTTGGAACTTCGGAGGCAGTAAAGCTCACCTTCGCCTCGGAAGCAACATGCGAGCACGTCTACATTGGCCACACTCGATATGAAGTATTCCCATACTTGGAAAAGCCACGACAATGTCCGAAGTGTAACCGCTTCGGGCATATGCAAGTACCTGCTCTAAAGCGCAGCGCTGTAGCCGATGTGGAGGCGAACACGACATCAGCACGTGCGGAGCAGAACAACCTAAGTGCACGAACTGCAGCAAGCGCCATGACGCCACGTCACCAAGGTGTCCAATCTACAAGGTGGAAAAACAAATTACAAATTACAAAAGCTCAAACAATATGGACTACACTTCAGCAAAATCAGCCATCATCAGAAACCAAGAAACCCGCGGCGCAGGAAAGTACTGGACACGTCGTAGGCGTCCTCAACGCACAAATGAAGACAAAGGGATCACAATTCCATTAAGCAGTGATAATGAATTCCCATCTTTGAAGAAGCAGCCAGCCACAACGAAGCCAAAGACTCCAGCCACTACTGTAGAGCCTTCAGTATCTTCAAGCGCTGAGGAAGCTACTACGACCCGTCCTCTGAAAGATATGCAAAACCTAACGAGGAAGTTCAGCGTACAACCTACCTACAAGAATTCAAGATCTGACGCAGCCCCTAAGCCACAAAGCCTCGGGAATGCTCTGTGCACACTCACCACAATGCTGCGCCCTTTCCTGGCTTCCCTACATTCTCAGTTTGCACAATCATTAATCACAATAATTGACATTGTTGTACCACTCATCACCTCCTGGTGTCATTAGACGGCATCGGTAAGAAATCAGCCTAAACAACGAAAAAATACATGTAACAAGAAATAGACATCCTTGCTCCTCCAAAAGCAGCTTGATCCCATCAATTATCCAGTGGAATGTTAATGGACTCCGGAAACGAATAAACGACTTAAGGCAGCACCTACAAAGACACCAGGTCGAAGTGTTAGCGCTACAAGAAACTAACGTTAAGCTGGGAGCGATCCGACTATCCCCCTACGTCATATACAACAGCACGCCCCGAACAACTTCAACATCAGCAGATGCACCCAAGGCGTCCTTGTACATTCACCGGAACTTACTTCAAGTACAAGTGGATCTCTCTGATCTCTGCGACCACAGAGCTGAATACGTGGCTGTGACAATCAGCAAAGGTGACTCAAACCTAACCATCGTCACAGCCTACGTACGGCCTAACGTTTCCTGGGACCCTACGATATTACGTACGATACTCTAGGTGCGCACCAGCCACGCTGCTGCTGGGGATTTTAGCGCCCATAACGAGACCTGGGAAGACAAACAAACGTCAGCACGCGGCAGATTACTGGAAGAGTTGACCACAGCCCTTGGTCTTCGCAGCTTCAACGACGGAACCGCTACGTTTGTACGCCCAGGAGTAGAGCGTAGTATACTTGACCTGAGTTTTGCTACCAACTCAATACGCGCAATATGGTCAGCTCAACCCGAGAGCTGGGGCAGTGATCATATTCCTATAAATATCACTTCCCTATCGAGCGCACCCGTCCAACAGAAGACTTGCGCGGTGACGAATTGGGACACTTACGGATGTACTTTGAGCAAATATTGTCTCTTTACGATGTCGATTACATGACAGCAATAGCTCAGGCTTTCTCCAAATCAACCCGAACTGTAACCATTCCAATATATCGACCAAACCCAGACCTGACATACATCAAGCTCCGTGCTTTGCGCCGAAAGCTACAGCGACGCGCACCCAAGACATCGCGACAGGCGGGCATTCAACACTACCGGCCGGTCGACGCTGCATTCCGTAGACACACCAATCGCTTGCAACGAAGACAGTGGCGACAGCGGTGTGAGACGCTCCATACTCCTGGTGGTGGACGACGAGCGTGGCGCATGGCTCGTGTCCTAGCTGGGCATGCAATTCCCCGTTCACCTGCTCTTGGCATTGTCATTGCCAAGAACATCACCATGGCTCAAGTGGCAGAGCTGCTCGCCGATGAATTCACTTCTGCTCCTATCACTACTCCTGCATTTGTCACAGGCAGCACGACCTTCCCCCAGCTCCAGCCACCACCTCCGTCCTCCAGCGACTCGGATCGCACGCTGCAGGAGCTTAAAAATGCTCTTCGCTGCACTTCTCGCAAACGGAGCGCACCAGGTCCTGATGGAATTACTTTTCAAGCACTGCGGAACCTTGACACTACGGCCCTCCCAGGACTCCTTACGTACCTAAACAACATCTGGAGAACGTCGGTACTTCCTCCCGCCTGGCTGACATCTGTGGTCGTTCCAATACAAAGTCAGGAAAACCCACATGTGAAACGAGCTCATACAGACCAATCTCTCTCACTTGCTGCTTCGGAAAGATTCTGGAGCGAATGGTTCTGAGACGCCTTATGGCGCACCGTGCATTCGCGAGGGCGCCCATCAAACCAACCTGGCATAGGTGCCGCGGAGCAGCTAAGCAGTTGCCTCGCCTCAGACACAATCACATGGTCGTGTCGCCGCGGGGTCGATCGGGATCTCGAATTAGGCTCCCGACGTGCCGCTTTCTCTCCTAGCCACTGGATGGCGCTGCAGGCGCCCCATGGCGGGCGAGGAGAAACCTCCTCGCCCATCATGTCCGGGCGGATTTTCTCAGTCCCGCACCTGTCACCTAGCTGTGCTCGGAGATTTGTGTTGGTCCTTTATCCCTCTGTTCGCCTTCTGCGGGGATTATTATCGTTATTCTTCTCCAGCTCGCTTGCACATTTGCATTAATTGCATTATCATCAACACCAACCAGTCGTTTCGAGTAACGCCCCTCGATCAAAAGTACTCTTGGCGTTTCTCACAAGTACCGACAACAATTGCTGATGCGAGGGCGCGAGACCAGTGTCACGAGCGACTGCTGCGCCGCCCTTTAGTTAGAAAGACAACTCATTTTACTTTGCTGCGCCACCATTTGCCTCAAACGGGCTTTAGATTAGGGAAGTGAAGAACAGACTGTTTATTCCTTCACGTCACGCGAACTTACGTCACGTGACGGGAAGGCCTCTAGTCGTGTTGCCTCGTGAGGTAGCAACACGTAACAGAACATAGCATCACGTAAAGTAAGGTAAAGTCACGTGACACTAGGGTCACGTCAGTGCCGCGTGACATTAAGGGGTGTCATGCTTTGTTAGTGAAGTCAGGGTCACGTAAGTTCACTCAACACTAGTGATGACACGCTCTGCTATGGGGTATGCACGAACACAGGGACGGACAAATTTCTGGGAGTCGGGGCTTTCATTTTAACTTCATTCCATGCTTCATAAAAAAAAGTTACGCGTATTAATTATCGGGATTAGGTCGACTCATATCCGTACTAAACGTCCGTATACGGTAAAATAGTAAACAAATTACATACGAATTACTCTTTAAAAATTAACATCTAATATTCCGCTGTTAACCTACTGGATATGATCACTTCATACTCGCATAAGCTATGGAAACATGACCCATTGGTGTCCGGAATAACCATCCGGAAAGGAACATTTAATGTCCGAATGCTAACCAACCGGACATAATTCACTTATATTCCATAAACTAGCGGAACGTACTTCATTTATGTCCAGACGAAGAATCTGGACGAGGGAACTTAACGTGGACTCGGTAAATTCATGGCGAACTTAACTATTCAGCCATGATTCATTCATATCCAGATCAGCCATCCAGACATGCTCATTTCTTTTGGGGATATTGACTGGAAATGGTGGATTCATACCACGTTTAGCGGGATTACTATCACATTCGGGTTCGGTGGCCCCATACTAAGTTATGATAATTATCTTCAGGTGTAATCTTTTTTGCTAAAAAGGGGCAACATTTATCACTTTCCTTTTATGGAGGCGTAATTAGAGCCGTAAAACAGCTTCAAATCAAAGAAGGCCAAGAGCACGCGCCAAATAAGCGCATGTTACGTTAGATGATATCAATTCTAAATCTAGGAGTTTATATTTGGGGGTTGTGGAATAAAAATGAAACGACAAAAACAAATCAATTATCAATTTCAAACGTTTTCTATTCACAGATCTAAAAAAAAATCACACGCGCATTTTTTTTTTTTGCTAATGATTTTTTTTTTTTGCTTTTTGTGCTTGAATTGTTACAGATTTTATTCAAAGGCAGTGAACCCTGAAATCAAAGCAAGGCGGCCTGAGTGGTTTTAAAATAAGCAGCCACAAAAAGGAAACAAGAGCTTGGGAAAGAAAATTGCTCGTGATTTCCGCTGTCAATCACAGCAAAGAGTTTTATCCGTCGCTTCGGCGCACTGATGTAAAGCGTTTAGGAAAAGCATTAGTATAAACAAAAACAACAAAGACAGTTGTATCGGCAAACAAAACTTGGTCACGCACTGCTGTTAAACGGATCAGCGTTTCAATCAACATCATTCCTTGGAAGGTGTTTCAGTATAAGGTCAACTCCTAACAAAAACAAAAAATATATGTTTTCGTTGCCAACGGAACAATATCAGCTATGTCTGGATACAATTGTTACATTTTAATGCCGTTTTTTCTTCAACACACATTTATTAGTTGGTGATGCAGAAGTGTGCAAACGAGGGTACAACCATTTTATACCCGTTGGCGAGCAGCGCCACACTGTTTGAAGCACACTGACATCGTGCCCTCCCAACCCTTGGCTGCCGGCGTTTTTTTCGACTCATCATCTGCAGCAGCGACAGACGTTGTGCGTAGAACAAGCGTGTGTCGCGGCCAGTAGAGAATACAAGACTTACACACAAGTCCTCGTTGGTGGTAGAGTAACTGTATATAGTTACTGTACCACTAAACGATGACGAGGTAAGATTTTACATGTTCTAGTCTAGTTGTGATTGGCCAGAGATCTGATCACTGATACTACTGCACTCATATCCGAGTTATCCGGAGCATTAACGTCCGCACGCGGAAATCGAGGGAAAAAATCGAAAGGTTAGACGCAGACCCAATCCTGGAGTCATTTTTTGTGGGACAACGCCTAGCCACGTTGCTGTTCTGAGTGCCGATGTACGTGCGGCTGAAAATCCAGAATCCTAGTGTTTATTTCCGCCATCCTGGGTGAGCATAAAATGTAGCGAACAATAATCCGAGACTGGAATTCTGGACCACGTTTCAGGGGTAAGCGAATCAAAGTAGCGCTAGACGCGGAAAAGGATTTTTCCCTGATTCTGTCCGGGCCTACGTGATATAACTACGGAAACAAACTCTCTCTGGATATTTGCAATGAGCTTTCAAAGCCGTCCTTCGGGGACAGCAGCAAAAGCCATGGAATGGCCGATGGCCCAGCCATCCTTTCGCTCTCCTCCGAACCTTTCTATTGTTTCGGGAAACTCGTAGGCATACATTTTAAATGTACAAAAAGCAGTAAGCTCAAGCGAGCTGCTAAAAGGATTAGTGCACATCTAAAGAAACAGATTAAGCTTGGTCATTGCAAAGAGGCACAAAACACACACATATATTTGCCACCACCGGTCTTCCAATGGCTCATTCCTTAATAAAAACCACCCTATTTTACTTCCATCTCTGTTTTCTTTGGACTCCAACGCAAGAAGAGAAGAGCAAAGCAGCCTGTCAGGTTGCACTCCAGAAGGCTCCATTGAACTCACATCCGGTCGAACAAGTCGGAGCAGATCAGGGGAAGGAAGAAGAAGACACTTCCTGGAAACAAGAAACCGGAAGCCGACAGTTCGC
Organism: Ixodes ricinus; assembly: GCA_037355805.1. Lineage (NCBI taxonomy): Eukaryota > Metazoa > Arthropoda > Arachnida > Ixodida > Ixodidae > Ixodes > Ixodes ricinus. The sequence continues at coordinate 6,344 of JAZHYW010035660.1, forward strand.
TAAGACACACGTCCAAGTCTGTTGGCGAAACACTAGCTCTCATTCTGAGGCTTCGAGGAGACTGACGTACTGATTGAGGGTGATTAATGACCAACAAAAAATGTTAGCATGCATGAACCTTTTTCCTAGCCAGCTGTTCATGGATTAATAGAAGTTGGAATAAAAACGCAGGAGCAACGAGAGAACAATGTTTTCGATGTGGGAACAATGTTTATTTTGATGATAAAATGAATTATAATAAAGAGGATATAAATAACATACACGTACACCGAAAACACTTATGGACGTGATGAAGGCTCAGCGCCTTCCATGCCTTTTGATATTGTCCACCGTCTCCCAGGCGCCAAATACATTGGAAGTACTAAACATATCTAGCGGATCAATTTTCACAATGTTTTTTGCACAGCTTGTTGATCGTCGCGATAGTTTATCATTCAGACAGTAAATGCTCTGTTGATCGTATTATGTCACATCCTATGCAGTGCTAATGCTCCGCTGACATTGCGAGAAAGGAATCGGGAGCATGTGCCACACCTATTGCGTTGACCGATGCGGAATTGGCTGCTGTTGCCTTGAATGACATAACGGTAGTCGGAAAGTTTAGTTGAAAAGTCAGGTCGTGAAGTCGGGCGCCATGGTAGCTGGCGTCTGAGCAGTACCGACATCAAAGTGATCTTTAACATTCGTGAACCAGAACATTACTACCTGTCATCAAGTGCAGTATGGCGATTACTTTCTTCGGTGGATTTCACCGCAGTACCAGAAGGAAGTTCCTTGTCAAATTTGTTTAACCAAGCGGAACAAAAACGCCTTTAATGAAAGAGCTACATTAGACGTCGCTTGGCACTCCAGTGCACTCTAGAAGACGTCAAGTTTAAGGTCAAATAAAAAGCCGACCACAACAACCTGCTCAAAATGCTCTGCTACTGAAGAAACTGAAAATAAAGCATTTGCACACAAAATTCTCATGTAAGATCGAGCATGATGTCAACATGCAAAATGTTCTACCAACGTTATAAGATCAACTCATTTGTGAAACTCCCCCTCAAGCCCGTCACCCGTCCTTTCAGGGACCATCGAGACTCGTGTTCACCTCAAGAAGCGTAGTAAAATAAAAGTCCAGCTTCTCGCGGTGCATTCCTGATTTACTCTTTTAGGTAGTGAATCAAGTTATATGTGGGTAAATTTTAGCTTTGCTTACAGAAGTTACAGTTAATTTTGCAAGGCGTACACGTTTCCTACACCCAAAACACCGTTTCTTCCTTCTACAACGAAATCGTGAAATAACTACTTAGTGGAGCTCGTGAATAATAAGCAAAACTTCATTTTTCTTCTTGAAGTCACAACGAGTATAGAGGCTGCATTTTAAAAACTCAATCTTTCGGCAACTCTACGTAAAAAGCGCCATCTAGACGCTATCCTTAAAAACATCTGTTACTCTAGCTACCACTGCAGCCATCCCTCTCCAAAACGGTGGCGCGTCGAACGAGGGGAGCAGAATCCTGAGGGAGTACAGGAGGTTACAGCTCGTGGAAGCGGCATCTATGGCAGTTCCGTAACTTAGTTGATCTAATAACGTTGTGTCCTAATTGACTAATTGCAGACATAACACCTCGACTAAAGCGTTTATTTTTTTCTCTTCTTTTTTCTTCTGTAGTGTAATTCTCCGAGCTCCTTTCGTAAATTGCGATGCTTTTTTCTATTATTATTATTAGTAATCACCGCGTTTAACAAAGTACCCTCTAACTCAGCTAATTTTCACGCTTTCAGATTAGGTAAGCGATTACGCCTGCCGGATAAAATTAATTACAATCAGTTACGAGCAAACTACATCAGCCCAGGATGTATTGACCCACTTCGCGAGTAATCTGATTATTGGCGAAGCAGAAGCGTTGAAGTCCTGCGCTACGGGCGAGGTTTAGGTCATTAGTGACGCGTTCGATGAACCGCGTTGGTTACATTTTCGGCTTTGTCGCGTCTACGCGCCGAGTTCCTGGCAGAACCAAAAAACCAGCGACGTGGACGCCGCACGGGCGAAGCCAGCTGACGCCGTTCGCCGCGCTTACCTAATCAATAAACAAAGTACGCAAGTTTGCAGTAGCTCTAGACTGTAGCCCTTCGACCATGAAATCTCCGCATGGTGGAAGCTTCGTGTCGACCTGGCCCAACCAAACGAACTCGTCTTCAAAGTAGTGTCTTCCACGAGGAAAGTACTCAGAGCGACAGAGGCGCAGGAAATGCGACTGTTTTTCTTTCTCTTCCGAATGCAAGCCGATCAATCAAGCTACTGCAGTCGCGGACAGTTAAAGCAAAGCAGGCCCTTCAAGGTCATCTATCCCTAGCCATTGCGACGTGATCCGATGAGAAGGACCAATCGCGAAGCAAGAAGCGTGACCATTAAAAGCGTTCCTCGTGCTGTCTGTGATCACTTCGCAAGAAACGCTCAGTTTTTTTTCTTTTCTAAGTCTGGGCGGATGATTTCTAGTCGTCAGTGACATTGAAAAATATATTCTGGACTGTGAGTGGCCCTTTAAGCTCATAGGCTTCTCTCAAAGCATTTTCCTCGCAGAACTCAGACACGTAAAAAGTTCGCGCTATTTCGACTTTGCATTAATCGGAGTAGTTGTCCGCTCACGATAGGCGCACGCCAACGGGTCTGCCAGTCCCAAATGAGCTTCGAATGCGCGCGCAGATTGCGCCGATAATTAAGTCCCGCTTCGCTTTTGAATTCTCGTAGTTCTCGCTCCGTCAGCAGGAATTCAGTCGAAACAACGAAGACACAAAAAGAAGGGATGATGGACTTTCATGGGAGGCAGTGCGCATCGTCGTGGCAGTACAGACCAGAAGAACAAAAAGCGAGCTCATAAGCTCTCCCCACGGATGTGGAAACAGTGACATATGCGATTACGAGCGAGTAATTATTGCGCTCTACGAAATGTATTTATTTTTTATTTCGTTTACTGCGAAATGTATAATTTATCTACCGCTACACACGTGACCCAACCAGTGTAATCAAATATGAATAGAGGATGGGTCTGCGTCGTTAGTACAAATGTATGGAAAAGGTTTATCGTAATGTACTCTAACTGCGATCTCATTTTTTTTTTTTTTTTGCAGGAACAAGGCGTTTAGTTGTAGCGTTTTGAAACACACTGAGCTGGACAAATTTGCGGCACGATTCGTCTTCAAATTCAAGTTATGACTGTCTCTAACCCCGAAATTGAAGTAAAATGCAAATAAGATAATTTGAGGTTTCAATATTGTCCCTATTTTCGTTTTAGGGAGCTTCGATGTATTTCTTCTTAGGACAATGATAACAATAGTTACAGTTCTTACGATTCTGAACCTCACCCATGGATGGACTTACGTTCGTCGACATACCTGAGACAGACAATTGTGGTCACGATTGTGCTTTTAAAAAGGATGAGGAACGTTGAGAAATTGTAAACGCCTATCGATTTCTCCTTTAGTAATAAAACTGTTTATCTCGAGTGTTCCACGAAACAGAGCGGGTAGTAGGGCACATTACTTTTAAGACATATCTGTTGGCTTATATTTTTTTTTTACTTCAGAGAAACAAGAACTGAATTTCATTCCGATTTTGTTTTTATCTTCTTAATAATATGTTCCCAAGTTTTGGCTTTCTATCTCAACCGCTTGATTTTGACCGAATCAGAGCATCAGACAATGCGGGGTTTATCTCGGGGCCATAAAAACTCTGTTCGTTTTTTTTCTTTTTTTATTCCTACTATTTTTTTTAATAAGCAACAGATACACTGAACGTAAGCGAAGTACCGAAGAAAGCGAGGAATTCTACACGTTTTCTAATCGTTCACAACCGCATGTTTTGAGCGCCTCGTGTCGGTGAAAGATCGGACGATACGTAAATTCCAGTCCGATTTGAATAAAAATAAACTTGAATAACCTCGACAGGTATAAATGTATCTAACTGAATATAAATTGTTCGCTGCGGCGAATCTTTCTTTATTTTCCAGTTTAAGCGCGCAGCAAATATTCGCCGGGAGTCGCTGAGCATTATATTTAAGCCGCTTATGTTGCGCAGAGGAGCATTTATCTCGAAGCGCGAGTCCATTTGGGAGAGTATGGAAATTAGGAGGCGGGGCTGTGCTCGCTTCAGTCAGCTCGCATGTCGGGCAGACCCCTCTATCTTTTTTTTTTTTTTTCATGCGTGACAGCGGTTAGTTGCCAATCGGTAAAAGACGGAACGTTATCGGAAGGGACTACGGAGAGGCTTGTATTGAAATCTCGGCATATGCTCGCCATATGAAATCTCGGCATATGCATTTAATCGCATTATAATCATAACCTTAAATTGCAAGCTTCACCCTTGTTGGTGTTAGACTGGTGTCAACTGATAAAACCCGTTTGCTCTACTGACGTCTAACCCCTGGTTAGCTCAGTTGGTAGAGCGCTCCACCTGTAATGGAGAGGTCCCGGGTTCGATACCCGGACCAGGCGGATTTTTTCGGTCGCGCACCAGTCACCTAGCTGTGTTTGGAGATTTGTGTTTGTCCTTTGTCCCTCTTGTTCCCCTTCTCCAGGGATTATTTTCGGCATGTTCGCCCTATTCTCTCACTCCGCCGAGAGCCACGTAGTTCGCTAGGCCTTACTCGTATCGTTGCTTGCCGGCTGTCATGTTGTTTTATGAGTTAGTCACGTTTGACTACAGCTTGCTTGATCACGTAGGGGGTCGTCACTTTTCGGCCGAGAGGTGTTTACACGCGTGACAACGTTTGACCGGCCCAAAAGTTGTGCCCCGTGCATAAGACGACCTTTTTTCTTAGGCTGCACCTTCGAATCCAAACAGACTCTGGACAAACAGCTGTAGGCAGGCCACGTCGAGACGCGGCTGTTTAAGGGGGCCATTTGTGCGGGAGGAAATTGTTTTCTCTCTATCCCGATTATATCTGGGCAAATATTGGTTCGACAAAAGCAAACAATTGGGGTCTAACGACGAATGAGGTTGTTTACATAGGATACCCGATTACTTATCCATCACATCATCCCCCGGAAAAATGAAGCCTTCGAAGGAATCGGTTCCGTCGACGAACAGGATCAATTTATTTCCTACATCTTTTTCCGAGAAAGAGAACGTGGAGATGACCAACTTTTGATGCTGGATAAAACTCAGTCTAGAGTCGCGCCGCCCATCTGAATTTCAGGGCGACACTGGTTAAACCAGCGTCGCCATTTCTACGAGGCGAAGCGGCTTCCCACTGCGTAAAGATTTCAATTTCTTTTTGTTTTCTTTTTTTTTTTTTTGGGGGGGGGGGGGGAAGGACGAGCTGGACAGGCGAACTTGCTCCGCCTCTTTTGCTCTCCAGAAACATCAAAGGGGGCGTTCATCCATCGTCTTTTACGCAATGTAAATCATCATCACCATCATCATTATCGCCTTCTCCTTCGTCGTAGTCGACGCAGGCGTTCCTTATTTTTGCACGCAGCCGCCGTCTCGTTCTTTGAGCGAGCGAGTTCAAAGACAGTGAACGGCATGGGCTCAGAATTAGCCTTTGTGGCGAGCACCGCTCTTCTGTGAGCTTTAAACGAGTCTCGTTAGCCGAAATATCCCGATTTGGGGGCTTTTGTCTGAAGTGGCTTTTGCAGCTTGACGTCGGCCAGTGGCTATTTAACCCGAAAAGATATGAAAAGCTTCGCTTCTACAGTGCAGTGTCGGGTTTCCTTCCAAAGCCGGTAACGATCGAGTAACTCGCGTCGTGATACTTTTGAGCGACTGAAGAGTATATGATACTTAGTAACATTTTAGTAACCTATACATTTCTGGGTGCCGGAAGAAGCATCAAAGGTTTGGTTCCCGGATATTGTTAACGCTTAGAACCACTTTAAATCTCTCCCAGGGAAGTGTACTGATCCATTTCTTAATCAAAACCGCGATCCCTTTTTACGTGGATGCGAATGAGGAAATAATGCCGTGTATTTAAAAATTAAGTACGAGCAGTACACGCGAAATCGACACTCATTTTTTAACCTATTGGAGGCTCCAAAATGAGCGAAGAAACTTTGACTCAATAACAAAGCTTCCGTCGCGCACGAAAGGCATCTTAACGAGGTATTAAGAAATAAAGTGATGTCGGGAAGCTTTTGAGTTTACTGCATGGGTGTTTACAAGCTTTTTAATGGAGTGGTTTGAATTTGTTTCCGTGGCACATAATTAGGAATACCAAATTTGGGTTTTTAAAATGTCATTTTCTGCACCGACACAATCCATTCATTTGTTTACTTTATTACTTGTTTTGGTTTTAGTTTTTGTGAACTTGGTAGTAAAGTTTCGCTGGTTCTGCGATGTATAGCTTTATTGAATGGTGCAGTACGTGGTAAAGTTTAAATGAGTATAATCATTTCCGACGAAATACCGCGATATATAGTTTTTCATTGCCCACCAAAACTCGCGATCGTTATTTTCCAATTACGACACTTTTCTTTGCTCGTTGAAGCGCCAATGAAGCATGATTGCAAGAACAAGATGTAAAACAAATAAGCAGCTTAATGTTTGTTTTGGCGCGCTTTCTAAACTATAAAAATTGCAAAAGCCCCTTGCAGAACAGTGCCATGGAATCCGTGCTTTGGGCATCTTGCATCGAGCTTTCTGTTTTAAATATTTTCTTTATTTTGTGCGTCATTTTCCTTCGTCTATTTCGATCTTCTCGCTTTTATTTTTAATCATTATGTGCCTGCTTTACTATAAAACACTCACTCCCGTTTTTAACACGAGCTAATGCGACGGCGCTGGTAGAACGGGCTCAAGTGTGCAAATGCTCTTTCAGAAACAAATTGGAGTGTAGAAACCCAAAACTTAGTCAACCTTCGAAAATAGGCGACTTATCTCTGGCTTTAGATGGGAAATTTCGCCAGCTCAGTATTCAACCGCAAGCTAACCAGTGTTCTTTAGCACTCACAACTGAGTAGCGATTTCACGAGAGCACTCCGGTACCTCCAGGCCGAAACACGAAAGTGTGGGGATCGAACTCAGACTAGGTTTGTACGCATAATGAGTTCTCGTTTACATATTCATACATCCACATAACGTATGCTGTTATCAATTCCTCGCTAGTCGTAGGCTCTGGGTCGAATTTTTCCAATCTCACGGTACTAGAAACGAGGAGTTTGTTTTCAAAAACGAAATCGTCTGTTTCATACGTGTTGTCTTCTATGACTAATTCAGTAATTTTCTTCTTTTTGTTTTTTAATAAAACTGGGTTTGAGTTTGCGTTGCCCTCTTTTCGGCACTTTATAGTATTCTTTTCTTCAACGTGTTCTGATGATTTTTAATTCTTTTTTCCTTTAGTATCGACACGCAGAAACTTTATCTAACGGCCAAAAAATTGTATGTCGAATAAATTATGAGTGAGATTGCGCAGGAAGGTCATTTTCAAATAAAGGTATCATGTCAATAAACGATACTACCCTCGATAACTTTTTTGTTTCTCTTGAGGAATCTAGAATATTGATAGGTACGCCGTTCGCATGAGAACATTACTTAGCGCGCGAAGTCGGGAAGAATTTTTCCCAGACATAAATGCACGTCATTAAAAAAGACGCACCTAAGTGCCGTTCAGTGATTACTCGCCTAATTATTGACTAAAAATGTACATCGTGACCAAGTTTTTCCTCAAAAATTACGCGTCACTTTTAGATGTTATACTTCATTTTGGAGAAGCCGATTTGACCGACGCAGAGCCAGGAAATACAGTTGGAAATACAACCAGAAAATACAGGACTTTTTGGAAGCTCAGCCAACGAACCACTTTGAACTTATTGCTGTACAGGGTCGCGTAAGAAAGCCATGAAGAGTCGAATAGACTGGACGTGTTCAGCAACAAGAGCCGCGCTTTCTAGATGCATGCCATCGTTGTACACTTAGAGCTTCCTTGGTCACACCGACAATACATCATACAAAAGACAGTCTGCTTACATTGAATGAGGTTCTTCCTTGTATCACATTGGTCATACACAAACTGTCTGCACAGATGTCCCAAGAACAAGGAAGCGTGCATCCTTGGAACATGCTCGAGGTCGCATGTAATCCTGTCATGATCTCTGCAGCGAACAGCGCGTCTTTTGTAGAATGCTGGGGTCCCAAATACGCGGCGGCCGGATGTAGTCCGCGACTCGCTAAGACGTGACCCGCAACATCCCGAGGCTGCAGGTCCCTGTTCCCGTGTCTTGAACTCTGCCGCAGCATGAACCCTAATGGTAGCGTGTCATCGATTAATTTCTCCTAGAAACATACTTCTGCTCTGATAGCGTGTTCGCATATTTTGCACTATTTTATTGTCTTTTGCATCGTGTTTCTTCTTCATGTTTGCTTTCAAACACTTTCCCATATTTATTCCATGTTACACAATGTCCCTAGTATGCTATGCTGCAAGCACGAGTTCTTTGCTCAAAAACACACGTTGGCTGCACCGACTCTCACTCAGCAGGGGCACCCGTCAAAGGTAAAGCTACGAGGTCTGGCTTCGAGCCATCGGAAAATGCCATAAAATATGTATTTGAAATTTATATATATATATATATATATATATATATATATATATATATATATATATAACTGGGAAGAAAAAGAACCCTTGTACGAAAACAGCAACAACGGACGGTTTATTCTTCGACGTTTCGGCCACGCCTTCGGCCTCCTGCACCATGCCCGGGGTTATATAGATATACATATATACCTACTATAAAGATCGTCAGAGAAAGTAAACGCTGTCTTATGAAGATCTCTTTTTCTTGAGACGAAACGAGCTACTTCTTATTCCCGAGTGGATTGAATGACAACGCAGAGACAATATGCTTGCCCTTCTTGTTATATTGAAACATGCCAGGGTGTTGGCGGTACACTGCCATATTAGATCTTATAACATGAGGTATGGCCCCAAGATATATATATATATATATATATATATATATGTATATACATACATGTATATATATATATATATATACATTATCTTAAAGGATGTTTAAACTTCGCCTTTAATAGTGGAACGTTCGGCTTCGCCTCGAGGAAGACGGGAGGAGGAAGGAAGAGAGGAGAGAGGGAGGAGGAGGAGGGAGGAAGTGAGGAGGGATAGTAGGAGGAGGACGTACCCCCCTCCTCCTCCTCAAAAGCTGCGCTCTAATTTCGCGATAAAAATTTGTAAACGTCTTTAATTTTTTAATCACTTTCATTCCACGCCCGACGTCACCTTTTCACGTGAGCGTTGTGGGTTGCTTGAAATTCCCGCGCGAGGTCATGGGCCTGTGACGTCATGACCCTATCGACCAATCAGGATTTTCCCGTCACGCTACCGACACCGCATTTTTTGCCACGCCACCGAGGCCGGCGTTTCTGTGACACGAACTGCTTTACGCTATCGCGTAAGAAATGAAAGTTGACAGCATTTTTGGCAAAATTACGAGTTAAAAAAAAAAACGAAAGCTCGATGCCGAAAGTGTTTGAGACCCCTGGTATAATGTGTGTTTTACCGCAGCTTTAGTGTGAAGCAAGTACGAGTCTCCTTTGAATCAATACCGTTTTACGTGATTTATTCTCCTGACTTTATTGTTCGATTATACCGAGCCCTTATAACGACAAATCTTTCTTGCTTTGCTTTTTTTTAGTTAATGATAGTGTTCATTTTTATCGCCATAGTAACGGGAGTGGTGCATACAAACCAATATCCTGTGGCGCTCCTCCGGTAGTGACGTGGTATAAAAATCTAATAAATACGGCTCCCATCAGAATGTCAGGAGATAAGCTATTATAATTGTATACAGCCTAGAAGAATATAACAAACCTTAATATTTTCTGTTTGCGCTGGCATTAAAGCTGATCTTTCATGGGAACATCCGGAAGATTTGGGAGAGGAAAGATATGAGGCAATAATGTTGTATCTTACATATTTTTCTGGCATATGACGTCATCATACCTGCTCCAGTACGGTGGCGTTCATATATAAAAACAAACATGCCACAAATAATCCGGAATGCTAGCCTGAATTCTTATTTTAATATTTTAAATGCAACGTGAAGTGTGTGCGTCAGAAAATATGCTTCTATATTTCAGCAGAAGAGGAACAAACACTCTTTTCCCTAATACACTGGTCTACAGTGGCCACGATTCATATAGACCTTACAAACAGCGTTGGCAATTTTCGTGGACGTTCCCCTCAAGGTCAGGTACTATGATGACCCCGGTACTGACACAATCACAACTTCTAAACTCACGCGTAAGCTGCCATGTTCACGAAACATGGACACTGTAGACAGGAACGGGAGCCTACAGGCCTGGAGTGCCGTCACCGCAGCATTCAAGGGGCATATAACGGTCGCTCACACACCAGTCCGGACATTGCGGGCCCCGATTGACTCTGCGAATGTTTGCTCCGGAGTAACGCACTTCAGGGGCCCTAAACTTGTCAAATACAAAGTTAAAGCCGAAAGTTCACGGAGCGCGCCGATTGGACGTCGGAGGAAAAAGCGCGAAGTCGTGATAGGCCAGTCGGTGCGCTTCGTCAACTTCGGCACCAACTTTGTGTTTGACGAGTTTAGAAGGCCCAGACCTCTTGATTTTGACGTCGATTTCATCGACGGGAAGCTTCTGGGCACGCGCCGACACCAGCGCCACCGCCGAGGCGTGACCTCAGAACTGCGAAGCCGTACAGCTCGGACTCTGTCAGAAGGAAGCACTATTTGGATGTGATGAATACAAAAGTTCCAAAATCCTACCCGAGCCGAATCAGGGATGTTTTGATGGTCCATCGCACATTTTTGATGATACATCCTGATGACTGTTCCAGGCTGACGGACCACGAAAACATTCTGATCCTACTCTTCGACGGGGCAAACTTACCGGAGTACAAAGTAATATTCATGCATTAGTAGCTTAAGAAATGACGAGCGTAGTGATTCTCTGGACATCGTATTTCCGTTTATATTGCAGATTAATGTAAATTAATACAAAGGTGCAAGCTCGCTTGCACCTTTGCAATATTGCATTATCACCGCAACCACAAAATGCTGGCCGTTCACCCTTCTTGGTGTTCGGGTGGTGGCAGCTGATAAAACCCGTTTGCTTTACTGATGACTAGCTCCTGGTTAGTTCAGTTGGTACAGCGCTCCACTGGAAATGGAGAAGGTCCCTGGTTCGATGCCGGGACCAGGCGGATGTCTTTCGGTCGTGCACCAATCCCGCGAGCTGTGTTTGGAGATTCGTGTTTGTCCTTTGTCCCCCTTGTTCTCCCTCTTCTGGGATTGCGTTATCGCGATCTTATTTACACGCCAGATAGGATTGCGGTCAGCCGAAAAAGGCGGCAAAAGGCGCCGCCACGACCTACGCACGTTTCTTTACACGCCGGTGACAATAAACGAGCTTATTAGAGCAGCGAAAGGATTCCGTTCGGCTGTAGAGGCAGACGAAGTGTGTCCCTTTTACACTTCATCTTTGTGGTCGCTGTATCTGCGTTCGCAGAAACAGCGAGTAAACGCACAACATTGAAAGAAGACACACGTCCGGCGAACATCAACACAACATGGTGATCACCAGTCGGGCAACATGTCGGTTGTTGGCGCTGTTCCCTAACATATATGTAACATTGCCCAGAAGCAGCAGCACGAAAGCGTGGACGAAAGCGAAAATATTGCAATGGTGTTGCAGATTTCAGCAGTAGGAACAACATAAACTTCTCTTCGACAACGCGTGTTGCCCGGTTCGGTGGACGAGCGAATTTTGGGCCGACAACTGCGACAACACAGACTAATTCGAACGGGGAAGCACCCGGTCAGTAACGTGTTTGTTTAAAGAAATTTACCCGTATAAAGG
>JAZHYW010035661.1:0-29953 GCA_037355805.1 Ixodes ricinus
CTAATCGGAAATATGACACCCTAACGGCCTTGCTAACTCGGCTGAAATTTCGATGTGGTATAATAAGATTGTCAGAGGCATATGGTTGAAGGGTGATGAGTTCGTGAGCCTGCCAAGCTACAGATTGTTATCATTGCCAAGTGCGGCAGATTCGAGAGGTTGGGGGCGTGGCGTTTTATCTATCAGATGGAACAATGTATAAAAGAGTGGATGAAATAACAGAAACAAAAACTGGCGAATACGAGATGCTATTCGTTGAGCTGGAAAGCAAAGTCACTGTGGGCGTGATTTACAGGCCGCCAGGCTCTCGAATACAGTCATTCTTGATAAAACTGGAAGATGCACTCCAGCGCTTTTCTGCCACCAGTAAGAAAGCCATAATATTTGGCGATTTTAACATAAACACAGCTCACTGCTCTGGTAATGAATATCAAAACCTTATAGCTTCATATGGCTTTCATAATCATATCATCGACCCAACCCAAGTGACCCATACTTCCTCCTCTTCGATTTACCATATTTTGTCAAACTTAGCTACGGAGTCAATAGAGGCCGGTGTTATCACCGAAAACGTTGCTGACCACTTTCCCGTCTATATCATTGCTTCTAACCCTCAGCCGCAGTCTGATAGGCCACTTCCGTATAATATGCAAATGGTAAATTTTGAGAAAACTAGACAACTTATACAAGAGAAAGACTTCACTCAAACCGTAGTCAGTGATATTAACTACGCCTATCAGCAGTTTTTCGAGTACCTTAAAGTGTACCTGTGTTAAAGTAAACTTTACTCCCGTAGAATCTCTTATTTTACACGCCCTATTTACCCTTGGATGACCCCAGAAATACTGGATGTAATAAAACTAAGGGAACACTTGCGACAAAAGATGAGGGAATATAGGGATAGTACGTACTACAAAGAACAATACAAAGTTACATGCAACCTATCACTTGCCTTAATGCGCAAACAAAAAAAGAAGTATTACAGCAACCGCATCTTGAAAGCAAAAGTAAAATTCGAAAGAAATATGGAACATCATTAATTCTGTTTCGAAACCGTCCCAGAAATGTCGCGTAGTACCTGATCTCTGCGTTCTAAATTGTAGCCAGGCAGTTCTCGCAGAAATATTCAATGATTCTTTATTAACATAAGCAGCAATATTAGGCCTAATGTTAATCATAATGATGATGTTTTTTTTGCCTACGTCTTTGAATAACAGCTTTGTCTTTAAAGGAATAACTAGAAAATAAATAATTTATATCACTAAAGAAATGTCCTCGAACAAAGCCGTAGGGCATGATGAGATATCTGTTAATATACTGAAGGCCAATATCGATATCTGGAGTGAACCATTACAAAAACTATTTAATCGGTCATTTTTCAGTGGTGTTTTCCCAGATGAATTGAAAGTTGGTAGAGTTGTACCTATCTATAAAGGTGATGATCACAGCTCTGCGGAAAATTATCGCCCAATTACAACTTTACCCGCCATTGATATTTTGTTTGAAAAATTGATAGCTAATAGAATAATAGAATATATTGAAAAATACTAAATACCGGCATCACAGCAGCATGGCGTTCGCAAAAATTATTTTACTAACACCGCAGTTCATTCTGTAACCGAGATAATAAACCAAGCTCTCGATAAGGGTCAGATTACCATAGGCGTATTTCTCGACATAAAAAAAGCCTTTGATTGCGTTGACCACAACATTTTGCTGAATAAGCTAGAGCGTTATGCGTTCCGAGGTTCGGCAATTTCGTTCTTACGTAGTTTTGTTTTAGCAAACCGGAAGCATTTTGTAGACATATTTAACGAAAAGTCAACCCTGAAAGACGTGAAGGCTGGAGTGCCACAAGGCTCTGTGTTGGGTCCTATTTTATTTTCTTGATATGTAAATGACTATGCTAATTCAATTACTCAGGCAAAAACAATACTGCATGTTGATGACACAGCACTATTAATCAGCTGCAACTCGGTGGCGGAAGCCGAAACCCTTGCGAATGAAGATCTTGCGATAACGTTAAGGTGGTTCAACACCAACAAATTAGTGCTAAGCATTAAGAAGACTAAATTAATTATTTTTTCTTCATGTCAAAAGCAATTATCTAACGTGTGTAACCTGCAGGTGAGCGACAAAACTCTCTGCCAGGTTGACACATCTAAATACTTAGGTGTAACATTGGACACATCAATGCCATTGGGCACATCACATAGAAACCGTCTGCAAGAAGCTATCTTTTGGGTGCTTTACACTGATCAAACCACGAAAACACTTTAACAAAGCAACACTGCGCCTAATTTACTTGAGCATTTTCCACCCGAAATTAACCTACTGCGTGGAATCATGGGGATACACTTATATATCGTACTGCACACCTATTATTGTATTACAGAAAAGGGCCATGCGCATAATTGCATCAGCACTGAGAACTGCCCCGTCTTCGCCAATTTTTAAAGAACTTAGCATCATGCGCTTTATTCAAGCTAGAGATTACAAACTTGCAACACTGGTCAAGAGGGTAATATATACGAACACTCCGTACCACTCTTCTATTCTGAGTTTTCCTAATAGAAATACAAGGCATGCTAACAATAGTAACCTTAACTTACCTAAAATATCTAACACATATGGACGCCGAAGCCTTCCCTTCTTTTGGGGCAAAAATATGGAATATTCTACCACACTCAATAAATTGTCTGACACAAAATGGACAATCAATAAAAACCTATATAATTTCTGACATTTATAGTTCACCTAGCTGAATCTTTGTTCGTTCTGTTGAACTTAATATGTATTCATGTAGTTTCTTGACTCTCTCTATAGGTCCGAAGTTTTTATACATTTGTTTTTGTTTCACATCGTTGCTTTTATTTAATATTGTAGCACTCTTATTGTCGTTGTTGTTTTTCGCGTATTTCTCGCATCGTTCCTGACTTAAATTGAGAACAAAAAATTCACATTTTTTGTATGGATTCAAGACTAGCCTTGTGGCTATGGATCCAGTTGCCATTCACAGCGTTTGTAGACATAAAATTTGCGAAATAAAAACCTTATTCGTCTTCTTCTTCGTCTTCTTCCTCTAAAATCGGGAGATTACTCGGTGACAGTGTATAACTGATAGCACCGAGTAATTTGTTGCGCAGGTTCCATCTCATCCTGGGCAGAGGGTCGCGTATGTTTTTCTTGGTTTCTTGAAAAATAAAACCAGGAATCTGTTAGCCAGCGCTCGCTGCGTCCACTTTCTCGCTCCGTCCGCGTCCAGTCGCGCTGTCTCAATATCGAAAGAGTGAAGGGAGCTTTAGACGAGGCATACGTGGCTTGTGTATGACGTCATCGTACCGTGCTCCTTCATGCTTTTTTTGAGAGGAAAACCTGGTTCAAAGCGTATGCTGCAAAAACTAGGTGCTCAGCAGCAAGGCAAACAAAATGGCAGCTCATGTGACGTCAGTGCGAGCTGTGTGCTTCATCAGACCGAGCCTTCGACCGCCATTGGCTTCCTCCTAAGCCTGTTAGCGTCTCTCGGGTAACGGCCAGGCGTAGAAAGGAAGCCACACCGGCAAAACTGCAAAGGTCCGCAGTTTCCTCGACACTCCCACGGGGACAGAAGCAGGAGTGCATCTTTGAGGAACGTTTAATCCCTCCCCGGACGACGCTGCCGAATGTGAGCTGCGTGCTGGGCGAGAGCGGCGCAGCCTGGTTTATTCAAAAGCGAGCGGCCGGCAGTTCCCACAGTGTCATAGCGCGTTTCGTATTCTGACTCTATTGTGTTGTCCACGGTAGGACGGTCACGCCCCACGCCCGAGCCTGGTGGCGTAAATTATCACCTATAGAGGAGCTCCTATAAAAGTCAAGCCAGGAGGCTAGGGGGCAGGATGCATAAGTAAAGGTGCCTCATTATTTCCTGCTGGACTTGTTCGCAATTCCGCTGTCCTCGCGACACGCCTTGTTTACTCGAACGTCTAGCAGAATCTAAAAGGTTTAAAACGCAAAACAACAGGGACGGAGAAGAAAACACGCACGACACAAACAGGCGCTAAAGCCTGTCTGTGTCGTGTGCGTTTTTTTTGTCCTAGTTGTTTTGCGCTCTTAACCTTTTAAATCATCATGAACCAACTAGCTCAAGCCAAAAGTCTTAATTCTAGCAGGCAGTCTGTGGACAAGACTCCAGTGTCTAATCACCTACATACAACGCGCGAATAGCCAATCGCGCAGGATTTTTGTTCACTCGATACGGTACACGATATTTTTCGTACAGCTACACCCACCCCGCCCCCGCCCTTACAGAATACTCCCGTACAGAGATGATATGAAGCAAAGTGCAGAGCGTCGGCCGGGTCAACCTAATAACCCGAATGTAGGGATAATGAACGACCGATTCGGTCTCGCCGGGAAAGCCACCGTTTAGTTTCACGCGTGACTGCAGCGGCCTGTACTACGGTCACCCGTGTACGCTGAAAATGCAGTCCACTAGTAAGAGAGGAGAGAAAAAATTTCCTCCCCTCTTACCCCGCGCATTGTCTGCTCCGCTGAGTGGGCTGTACCTGACATTCGGCTGGCGTTCAAACTCCGCTTAAAATCGTTTCAAGTTATGCAAGTTATCGTGTAATGCTATGCGCGATAAAAAGACTGACCGGGTAGAATTGCGCGGTTACCTTCCTGCAAATAAAAAGAAGAAATGGGAAAACTTTTTCAGAGTGGCCGGTCTGTCCGGCGAAAAGTAAATCCGGTTTCTGTAGCTTTTTTCCTATAAAAGTTCGTACTGGTGTAGGCTTTTAGCGACAATGAGGGAAGTCTGTAATAATAAATAAAAACATGCCCTCCTGACTGAATAGACTCGGTGGTTGAGGGTAGTACTGCCGGCTGACTCCACTGCTATTGAAGTGACGAAACAAAGAAACGCTAGTTGATCCTTTACTAAAATATAACAACGGAGCGCTAAAGGCTGATTTTTGAGTAGCCATAAATATTCTAAGAACGCGATCCACGCTACAACGGCAGCCACGAGCGATATTTCGATGTTCGGTACAGCCCGCTGGTACAGCCCAAAGGTGGAGAACGGCAACCTCCCGATTTTTCGTCTGCTAGCGGAATCGGGTGAGTGCCCTCTCTTGTTTTACTCCGCCGAACCTGCTGAACTTCCCGGATGTGTGGAGAGGGCGCTGCGGTCGATCAAAATGGCGCCAACCCGATAGCGCTAAATGGAATGGTCTATAGGTGCTCGTTGGACCGGCCATACGTCTATCTTTCGCCACGTGACCACTCTCCGCCCACAGCGCCGCGCAGCGAGCGGCATCAGGTGATGAAACTATGATTCCCGGAAAAAACGACGTCGACGACGCTTTCGGAAGGACGATTGTTCTCATCGCTCCAGAAAAATCGTAGTATCTTTGACAATCAACAGCCTACGTACCGGCCGGAACTCCTTGGAGCATCTTCCTTTGGTACTCCTAAGATCCCTCTCCACCCTTCGGGGTCAGCGGATATGAGCCACCATGAAGCACCGAAGCCAGCATCCGCCGACGTCGAATGTGGTGAGCCGGCCATCATTGACGACGATGCTTCTATGACGGATGAGTCTGACGATGGAGACAAATGGACGACTCAAATGACAAAGAAGAGACGCCATGGCTCTAATTCGAGTCAATCAACCATCATAAGTCAACCACTTCCAAATCTCACCATCATTGTCAAGCCTACAGACCCAACAAAACTCGTAACCAACCCCAACCCCTTGGTTCTGAAAAAGAAACTGGAGGACGTGGCTCCTGACGGCATCATACAGATTAGACCGAACTATCGTCTCAATCTGCTGGCCCTTGACACACGTAATGTGGAATCCACAAAAGCCCTACTCCGACTCAAGAGCCTGGGTGCGGTTCAAGTTATGACTTATGAACCGCCTCCACCATCTGCTTACGTCGGAGTCATTCGCGGTGTATTCACTGAAATCGCAGACGCTGAACTTTGCGCAGCTTTACGAGAAAAAGCGCCTGTAATTCAAGTAAGAAGACTTGGAACTTCGGAGGCAGTAAAGCTCACCTTCGCCTCGGAAGCAACATGCGAGCACGTCTACATTGGCCACACTCGATATGAAGTATTCCCATACTTGGAAAAGCCACGACAATGTCCGAAGTGTAACCGCTTCGGGCATATTGCAAGTACCTGCTCTAAAGCGCAGCGCTGTAGCCGATGTGGAGGCGAACACGACATCAGCACGTGCGGAGCAGAACAACCTAAGTGCACGAACTGCAGCAAGCGCCATGACGCCACGTCACCAAGGTGTCCAATCTACAAGGTGGAAAAACAAATTACAAATTACAAAAGCTCAAACAATATGGACTACACTTCAGCAAAATCAGCCATCATCAGAAACCAAGAAACCCGCGGCGCAGGAAAGTACTGGACACGTCGTAGGCGTCCTCAACGCACAAATGAAGACAAAGGGATCACAATTCCATTAAGCAGTGATAATGAATTCCCATCTTTGAAGAAGCAGCCAGCCACAACGAAGCCAAAGACTCCAGCCACTACTGTAGAGCCTTCAGTATCTTCAAGCGCTGAGGAAGCTACTACGACCCGTCCTCTGAAAGATATGCAAAACCCAACGAGGAAGTTCAGCGTACAACCTACCTACAAGAATTCAAGATCTGACGCAGCCCCTAAGCCACAAAGCCTCGGGAATGCTCTGTGCACACTCACCACAATGCTGCGCCCTTTCCTGGCTTCCCTACATTCTCAGTTTGCACAATCATTAATCACAATAATTGACATTGTTGTACCACTCATCACCTCCTGGTGTCATTAGACGGCATCGGTAAGAAATCAGCCTAAACAACGAAAAAATACATGTAACAAGAAATAGACATCCTTGCTCCTCCAAAAGCAACTTGATCCCATCAATTATCCAGTGGAATGTTAATGGACTCCGGAAACGAATAAACGACTTAAGGCAGCACCTACAAAGACACCAGGTCGAAGTGTTAGCGCTACAAGAAACTAACGTTAAGCTGGGAGCGATCCGACTATCCCCCTACGTCATATACAACAGCACGCCCCGAACAACTTCAACATCAGCAGATGCACCCAAGGCGTCCTTGTACATTCACCGGAACTTACCTCAAGTACAAGTGGATCTCTCTGATCTCTGCGACCACAGAGCTGAATACGTGGCTGTGACAATCAGCAAAGGTGACTCAAACCTAACCATCGTCACAGCCTACGTACGGCCTAACGTTTCCTGGGACCCTACGATATCACGTACGATACTCTAGGTGCGCACCAGCCACGCTGCTGCTGGGGATTTTAGCGCCCATAACGAGACCTGGGAAGACAAACAAACGTCAGCACGCGGCAGATTACTGGAAGAGTTGACCACAGCCATTGGTCTTCGCAGCTTCAACGACGGAACCGCTACGTTTGTACGCCCAGGAGTAGAGCGTAGTATACTTGACCTGAGTTTTGCTACCAACTCAATACGCGCAATATGGTCAGCTCAACCCGAGAGCTGGGGCAGTGATCATATTCCTATAAATATCACTTCCCTATCGAGCGCACCCGTCCAACAGAAGACTTGCGCGGTGACGAATTGGGACACTTACGGATGTACTTTGAGCAAATATTGTCTCTTTACGATGTCGATTACATGACAGCAATAGCTCAGGCTTTCTCCAAATCAACCCGAACTGTAACCATTCCAATATATCGACCAAACCCAGACCTGACATACATCAAGCTCCGTGCTTTGCGCCGAAAGCTACAGCGACGCGCACCCAAGACATCGCGACAGGCGGGCATTCAACACTACCGGCGGGTCGACGCTGCATTCCGTAGACACACCAATCGCTTGCAACGAAGACAGTGGCGACAGCGGTGTGAGACGCTCCATACTCCTGGTGGTGGACGACGAGCGTGGCGCATGGCTCGTGTCCTAGCTGGACATGCAATTCCCCGTTCACCTGCTCTTGGCATTGTCATTGCCAAGAACATCACCATGGCTCAAGTGGCAGAGCTGCTCGCCGATGAATTCACTTCTGCTCCTATCACTACTCCTGCATTTGTCACAGGCAGCACGACCTTCCCCCAGCTCCAGCCACCACCTCCGTCCTCCAGCGACTCGGATCGCACGCTGCAGGAGCTTAAAAATGCTCTTCGCTGCACTTCTCGCAAACGGAGCGCACCAGGTCCTGATGGAATTACTTTTCAAGCACTGCGGAACCTTGACACTACGGCCCTCCCAGGACTCCTTACGTACCTAAACAACATCTGGAGAACGTCGGTACTTCCTCCCGCCTGGCTGACATCTGTGGTCGTTCCAATACAAAAGTCAGGAAAACCCACATGTGAAACGAGCTCATACAGACCAATCTCTCTCACTTGCTGCTTCGGAAAGATTCTGGAGCGAATGGTTCTGAGACGCCTTATGGCGCACCGTGCATTCGCGAGGGCGCCCATCAAACCAACCTGGCATAGGTGCCGCGGAGCAGCTAAGCAGTTGCCTCGCCTCAGACACAATCACATGGTCGTGTCGCCGCGGGGTCGATCGGGATCTCGAATTAGGCTCCCGACGTGCCGCTTTCTCTCCTAGCCACTGGATGGCGCTGCAGGCGCCCCATGGCGGGCGAGGAGAAACCTCCTCGCCCATCATGTCCGGGCGGATTTTCTCAGTCCCGCACCTGTCACCTAGCTGTGCTCGGAGATTTGTGTTGGTCCTTTATCCCCTCTGTTCGCCTTCTGCGGGGATTATTATCGTTATTCTTCTCCAGCTCGCTTGCACATTTGCATTAATTGCATTATCATCAACACCAACCAGTCGTTTCGGGTAACGCCCTCGATCAAAAGTACTCTTGGCGTTTCTCACAAGTACCGACAACAATTGCTGATGCGAGGGCGCGAGACCAGTGTCACGAGCGACTGCTGCGCCGCCCTTTAGTTAGAAAGACTACTCATTTTACTTTGCTGCGCCACCATTTGCCTCAAACGGGCTTTGGATTAGGGAAGTGAAGAACAGACTGTTTATTCCTTCACGTCACGCGAACTTACGTCACGTGACGGGAAGGCCTCTAGTCGTGGTGCTTCGTGATGTAGCAACACGTAAAAGAACATAGCATCACGTAAAGTAAGGTAAAGTCACGTGACACTAGGGTCACGTCAGTGCCGCGTGACATTAAGGGGTGTCATGCTTTGTTAGTGAAGTCAGGGTCACGTAAGTTCACTCAACACTAGTGATGACACGCTCTGCTATGGGGTATGCACGAACACAGGGACGGACAAATTTCTGGGAGTCGGGGCTTTCATTTTAACTTCATTCCATGCTTTATAAAAAAAGTTACGCGTATTAATTATCGGGATTAGGTCGACTCATATCCGTACTAAACGTCCGTATACGGTAAAATAGTAAACAAATTACATACGAATTACTCTTTAAAAATTAACATCTAATATTCCGCTGTTAACCAACTGGATATGATCACTTCATATTCGCATAAGCTATCGAAACATGACCCACTGGTGTCCGGAATAACCATCCGGAAAGGAACATTTAATGTCCGAATGCTAACCAACCGGACATAATTCACTTATATTCACATAAACTAGCGGAACGTACTTCATTTATGTCCAGACGAAGAATCTGGACGAGGGAACTTAACGTGGACTCGGTAAATTCATGGCGAACTTAACTATTCAGCCATGATTCATTCATATCCAGATCAGCCATCCAGACATGCTCATTTCTTTTGGGGATATTGACTGGAAATGGTGGATTCATACCACGTTTAGCGGGATTACTATCACATTCGGGTTCGGTGGCCCCATACTAAGTTATGATAATTATCTTCAGGTGTAATCTTTTTTGCTAAAAAGGGGCAACATTTATCACTTTCCTTTTATGGAGGCGTAATTAGAGCCGTAAAACAGCTTCAAATCAAAGAAGGCCAAGAGCACGCGCCAAATAAGCGCATGTTACGTTAGATGATATCAATTCTAAATCTAGGAGTTTATATTTGGGGGTTGTGGAATAAAATGAAACGACAAAAACAAATCAATTATCAATTTCAAACGTTTTCTATTCACAGATCTAAAAAAAAATCACACGCGCATTTTTTTTTTTTGCTAATGATTTTTTTTTTTTTGCTTTTTGTGCTTGAATTGTTACAGATTTTATTCAAAGGCAGTGAACCCTGAAATCAAAGCAAGGCGGCCTGAGTGGTTTTAAAATAAGCAGCCACAAAAAGGAAACAAGAGCTTGGGAAAGAAAATTGCTCGTGATTTCCGCTGTCAATCACAGCAAAGAGTTTTATCCGTCGCTTCGGCGCACTGATGTAAAGCGTTTAGGAAAAGCATTAGTATAAACAAAAACAACAAGACAGTTGTATCGGCAAACAAAACTTGGTCACGCACTGCTGTTAAACGGATCAGCGTTTCAATCAACGTCATTCCTTGGAAGGTGTTTCAGTATAAGGTCAACTCCTAACAAAAACAAAAAATATATGTTTTCGTTGCCAACGGAACAATATCAGCTATGTCTGGATACAATTGTTACATTTTAATGCCGTTTTTTCTTCAACACACATTTATTAGTTGGTGATGCTGAAGTGTGCAAACGAGGGTACAACCATTTTGTACCCGTCGGCGAGCAGCGCCACACTGTTTGAAGCACACTGACATCGTGCCCTCCCAACCCTTGGCTGCCGGCGTTTTTTTCGACTCATCATCTGCAGCGCGACAGACGTTGTGCGTAGAACAAGCGTGTGTCGCGGCCAGTAGAGAATACAAGACTTACACACAAGTCCCCGTTGGTGGTAGAGTAACTGTATATAGTTACTGTACCACTAAACGATGACGAGGTAAGATTTTACATGTTCTAGTCTAGTTGTGATTGGCCAGAGATCTGATCACTGATACTACTGCACTCATATCCGAGTTATCCGGAGCATTAACGTCCGCACGCGGAAATCGAGGGAAAAATCGAAAGGTTAGACGCAGACCCAATCCTGGAGTCATTTTTTGTGGGACAACGCCTAGCCACGTTGCTGTTCTGAGTGCGATGTACGTGCGGCTGAAAATCCAGAATCCTAGTGTTTATTTCCGCCATCCTGGGTGAGCATAAAATGTAGCGAACAATAATCCGAGACTGGAATTCTGGACCACGTTTCAGGGGTAAGCGAATCAAAGTAGCGCTAGACGCGGAAAAGGATTTTTTCCCTGATTCTGTCCGGGCCTACGTGATATAACTACGGAAACAAACCTCTCTCTGGATATTTGCAATGAGCTTTCAAAGCCGTCCTTCGGGGACAGCAGCAAAAGCCATGGAATGGCCGATGGCCCAGCCATCCTTTCGCTCTCCTCCGAACCTTTCTATTGTTTCGGGAAACTCGTAGGCATACATTTTAAATGTACAAAAAGCAGTAAGCTCAAGCGAGCTGCTAAAAGGATTAGTGCACATCTAAAGAAACAGATTAAGCTTGGTCATTGCAAAGAGGCACAAAACACACACATATATTTGCCACCACCGGTCTTCCAATGGCTCATTCCTTAATAAAAACCACCCTATTTTACTTCCATCTCTGTTTTCTTTGGACTCCAACGCAAGAAGAGAAGAGCAAAGCAGCCTGTCAGGTTGCACTCCAGAAGGCTCCATTGAACTCACATCCGGTCGAACAAGTCGGAGCAGATCAGGGGAGAGGAAGAAGAAGACACTTCCTGGAAACAAGAAACCGGAAGCCGACAGTTCGCTAAGACACACGTCCAAGTCTGTTGGCGAAACACTAGCTCTCATTCTGAGGCTTCGAGGAGACTGACGTACTGATTGAGGGTGATTAATGACCAACAAAAAATGTTAGCATGCATGAACCTTTTTCCTAGCCAGCTGTTCATGGATTAATAGAAGTTGGAATAAAAACGCAGGAGCAACGAGAGAACAATGTTTTCGATGTGGGAACAATGTTTATTTTGATGATAAAATGAATTATAATAAAGAGGATATAAATAACATACACGTACACCGAAAACACTTATGGACGTGATGAAGGCTCAGCGCCTTCCATGCCTTTTGATATTGTCCACCGTCTCCCAGGCGCCAAATACATTGGAAGTACTAAACATATCTAGCGGATCAATTTTCACAATGTTTTTTGCACAGCTTGTTGATCGTCGCGATAGTTTATCATTCAGACAGTAAATGCTCTGTTGATCGTATTATGTCACATCCTATGCAGTGCTAAGGCTCCGCTGACATTGCGAGAAAGGAATCGGGAGCATGTGCCACACCTATTGCGTTGACCGATGCGGAATTGGCTGCTGTTGCCTTGAATGACATAACGGTAGTCGGAAAGTTTAGTTGAAAAGTCAGGTCGTGAAGTCGGGCGCCATGGTAGCTGGCGTCTGAGCAGTACCGACATCAAAGTGATCTTTAACATTCGTGAACCAGAACATTACTACCTGTCATCAAGTGCAGTATGGCGATTACTTTCTTCGGTGGATTTCACCGCAGTACCAGAAGGAAGTTCCTTGTCAAATTTGTTTAACCAAGCGGAACAAAAACGCCTTTAATGAAAGAGCTACATTAGACGTCGCTTGGCACTCCAGTGCACTCTAGAAGACGTCAAGTTTAAGGTCAAATAAAAAGCCGACCACAACAACCTGCTCAAAATGCTCTGCTACTGAAGAAACTGAAAATAAAGCATTTGCACACAAAATTCTCATGTAAGATCGAGCATGATGTCAACATGCAAAATGTTCTACCAACGTTATAAGATCAACTCATTTGTGAAACTCCCCCTCAAGCCCGTCACCCGTCCTTTCAGGGACCATCGAGACTCGTGTTCACCTCAAGAAGCGTAGTAAAATAAAAGTCCAGCTTCTCGCGGTGCATTCCTGATTTACTCTTTTAGGTAGTGAATCAAGTTATATGTGGGTAAATTTTAGCTTTGCTTACAGAAGTTACAGTTAATTTTGCAAGGCGTACACGTTTCCTACACCCAAAACACCGTTTCTTCCTTCTACAACGAAATCGTGAAATAACTACTTAGTGGAGCTCGTGAATAATAAGCAAAACTTCATTTTTCTTCTTGAAGTCACAACGAGTATAGAGGCTGCATTTTAAAAACTCAATCTTTCGGCAACTCTACGTAAAAAGCGCCATCTAGACGCTATCCTTAAAAACATCTGTTACTCTAGCTACCACTGCAGCCATCCCTCTCCAAAACGGTGGCGCGTCGAACGAGGGGAGCAGAATCCTGAGGGAGTACAGGAGGTTACAGCTCGTGGAAGCGGCATCTATGGCAGTTCCGTAACTTAGTTGATCTAATAACGTTGTGTCCTAATTGACTAATTGCAGACATAACACCTCGACTAAAGCGTTTATTTTTTTCTCTTCTTTTTTTCTTCTGTAGTGTAATTCTCCGAGCTCCTTTCGTAAATTGCGATGCTTTTTTCTATTATTATTATTAGTAATCACCGCGTTTAACAAAGTACCCTCTAACTCAGCTAATTTTCACGCTTTCAGATTAGGTAAGCGATTACGCCTGCCGGATAAAATTAATTACAATCAGTTACGAGCAAACTACATCAGCCCAGGATGTATTGACCCACTTCGCGAGTAATCTGATTATTGGCGAAGCAGAAGCGTTGAAGTCCTGCGCTACGGGCGAGGTTTAGGTCATTAGTGACGCGTTCGATGAACCGCGTTGGTTACATTTTCGGCTTTGTCGCGTCTACGCGCCGAGTTCCTGGCAGAACCAAAAAACCAGCGACGGGACGCCGCACGGGCGAAGCCAGCTGACGCCGTTCGCCGCGCTTACCTAATCAATAAACAAAGTACGCAAGTTTGCAGTAGCTCTAGACTGTAGCCCTTCGACCATGAAATCTCCGCATGGTGGAAGCTTCGTGTCGACCTGGCCCAACCAAACGAACTCGTCTTCAAAGTAGTGTCTTCCACGAGGAAAGTACTCAGAGCGACAGAGGCGCAGGAAATGCGACTGTTTTTCTTTCTCTTCCGAATGCAAGCCGATCAATCAAGCTACTGCAGTCGCGGACAGTTAAAGCAAAGCAGGCCCTTCAAGGTCATCTATCCCTAGCCATTGCGACGTGATCCGATGAGAAGGACCAATCGCGAAGCAAGAAGCGTGACCATTAAAAGCGTTCCTCGTGCTGTCTGTGATCACTTCGCAAGAAACGCTCAGTTTTTTTTTCTTTTCTAAGTCTGGGCGGATGATTTCTAGTCGTCAGTGACATTGAAAAATATATTCTGGACTGTGAGTGGCCCTTTAAGCTCATAGGCTTCTCTCAAAGCATTTTCCTCGCAGAACTCAGACACGTAAAAAGTTCGCGCTATTTCGACTTTGCATTAATCGGAGTAGTTGTCCGCTCACGATAGGCGCGCGCCAGCGGGTCTGCCAGTCCCAAATGAGCTTCGAATGCGCGCGCAGATTGCGCCGATAATTAAGTCCCGCTTCGCTTTTGAATTCTCGTAGTTCTCGCTCCGTCAGCAGGAATTCAGTCGAAACAACGAAGACACAAAAAGAAGGGATGATGGACTTTCATGGGAGGCAGTGCGCATCGTCGTGGCAGTACAGACCAGAAGAACAAAAAGCGAGCTCATAAGCTCTCCCCACGGATGTGGAAACAGTGACATATGCGATTACGAGCGAGTAATTATTGCGCTCTACGAAATGTATTTATTTTTTATTTCGTTTACTGCGAAATGTATAATTTATCTACCGCTACACACGTGACCCAACCAGTCTAATCAAATATGAATAGAGGATGGGTCTGCGTCGTTAGTACAAATGTATGGAAAAGGTTTATCGTAATGTACTCTAACTGCGATCTCATTTTTTTTTTTTTTTTGCAGGAACAAGGCGTTTAGTTGTAGGGTTTTGAAACACACTGAGCTGGACAAATTTGCGGCACGATTCGTCTTCAAATTCAAGTTATGACTGTCTCTAACCCCGAAATTGAAGTAAAATGCAAATAAGATAATTTGAGGTTTCAATATTGTCCCTATTTTCGTTTTAGGGAGCTTCGATGTATTTCTTCTTAGGACAATGATAACAATAGTTACAGTTCTTACGATTCTGAACCTCACCCATGGATGGACTTACGTTCGTCGACATACTGAGACATACAATTGTGGTCACGATTGTGCTTTTAAAAAGGATGAGGAACGTTGAGAAATTGTAAACGCCTATCGATTTCTCCTTTAGTAATAAAACTGTTTATCTCGAGTGTTCCACGAAACAGAGCGGGTAGTAGGGCACATTACTTTTAAGACATATCTGTTGGCTTATATTTTTTTTTTTACTTCAGAGAAACAAGAACTGAATTTCATTCCGATTTTGTTTTTATCTTCTTAATAATATGTTCCCAAGTTTTGGCTTTCTATCTCAACCGCTTGATTTTGACCGAATCAGAGCATCAGACAATGCGGGGTTTATCTCGGGGCCATAAAAACTCTGTTCGTTTTTTTTCTTTTTTTATTCCTACTATTTTTTTTTAATAAGCAACAGATACACTGAACGTAAGCGAAGTACCGAAGA
This sequence comes from Ixodes ricinus, assembly GCA_037355805.1. Classification (NCBI taxonomy): domain Eukaryota; kingdom Metazoa; phylum Arthropoda; class Arachnida; order Ixodida; family Ixodidae; genus Ixodes; species Ixodes ricinus. Next base: position 15,540 of record JAZHYW010035661.1, read on the forward strand.
AAGCGAGGAATTCTACACGTTTTCTAATCGTTCACAACCGCATGTTTTGAGCGCCTCGTGTCGGTGAAAGATCGGACGATACGTAAATTCCAGTCCGATTTGAATAAAAATAAACTTGAATAACCTCGACAGGTATAAATGTATCTAACTGAATATAAATTGTTCGCTGCGGCGAATCTTTCTTTATTTTCCAGTTTAAGCGCGCAGCAAATATTCGCCGGGAGTCGCTGAGCATTATATTTAAGCCGCTTATGTTGCGCAGAGGAGCATTTATCTCGAAGCGCGAGTCCATTTGGGAGAGTATGGAAATTAGGAGGCGGGGCTGTGCTCGCTTCAGTCAGCTCGCATGTCGGGCAGACCCCTCTATCTTTTTTTTTTTTTTTCATGCGTGACAGCGGTTAGTTGCCAATCGGTAAAAGACGGAACGTTATCGGAAGGGACTACGGAGAGGCTTGTATTGAAATCTCGGCATATGCTCGCCATATGAAATCTCGGCATATGCATTTAATCGCATTATAATCATAACCTTAAATTGCAAGCTTCACCCTTGTTGGTGTTAGACTGGTGGCAACTGATAAAACCCGTTTGCTCTACTGACGTCTAACCCCTGGTTAGCTCAGTTGGTAGAGCGCTCCACCTGTAATGGAGAGGTCCCGGGTTCGATACCCGGACCAGGCGGATTTTTTCGGTCGCGCACCAGTCACCTAGCTGTGTTTGGAGATTTGTGTTTGTCCTTTGTCCCTCTTGTTCCCCTTCTCCAGGGATTATTTTCGGCATGTTCGCCCTATTCTCTCACTCCGCCGAGAGCCACGTAGTTCGCTAGGCCTTACTCGTATCGTTGCTTGCCGGCTGTCATGTTGTTTTATGAGTTAGTCACGTTTGACTACAGCTTGCTTGATCACGTAGGGGGTCGTCACCTTTCGGCCGAGAGGTGTTTACACGCGTGACAACGTTTGACCGGCCCAAAAGTTGTGCCCCGTGCATAAGACGACCTTTTTCTTAGGCTGCACCTTCGAATCCAAACAGACTCTGGACAAACAGCTGTAGGCAGGCCACGTCGAGACGCGGCTGTTTAAGGGGGCCATTTGTGCGGGAGGAAATTGTTTTCTCTCTATCCCGATTATATCTGGGCAAATATTGGTTCGACAAAAGCAAACAATTGGGGTCTAACGACGAATGAGGTTGTTTACATAGGATACCCGATTACTTATCCATCACATCATCCCCCGGAAAAATGAAGCCTTCGAAGGAATCGGTTCCGTCGACGAACAGGATCAATTTATTTCCTACATCTTTTTCCGAGAAAGAGAACGTGGAGATGACCAACTTTTGATGCTGGATAAAACTCAGTCTAGAGTCGCGCCGCCCATCTGAATTTCAGGGCGACACTGGTTAAACCAGCGTCGCCATTTCTACGAGGCGAAGCGGCTTCCCACTGCGTAAAGATTTCAATTTCTTTTTGTTTTCTTTTTTTTTTTTTTGGGGGGGGGGGGGAAGGACGAGCTGGACAGGCGAACTTGCTCCGCCTCTTTTGCTCTCCAGAAACATCAAAGGGGGCGTTCATCCATCGTCTTTTACGCAATGTAAATCATCATCACCATCATCATTATCGCCTTCTCCTTCGTCGTAGTCGACGCAGGCGTTCCTTATTTTTGCACGCAGCCGCCGTCTCGTTCTTTGAGCGAGCGAGTTCAAAGACAGTGAACGGCATGGGCTCAGAATTAGCCTTTGTGGCGAGCACCGCTCTTCTGTGAGCTTTAAACGAGTCTCGTTAGCCGAAATATCCCGATTTGGGGGCTTTTGTCTGAAGTGGCTTTTGCAGCTTGACGTCGGCCAGTGGCTATTTAACCCGAAAAGATATGAAAAGCTTCGCTTCTACAGTGCAGTGTCGGGTTTCCTTCCAAAGCCGGTAACGATCGAGTAACTCGCGTCGTGACACTTTTGAGCGACTGAAGAGTATATGATACTTAGTAACATTTTAGTAACCTGTACATTTCTGGGTGCCGGAAGAAGCATCAAAGGTTTGGTTCCCGGATATTGTTAACGCTTAGAACCACTTTAAATCTCTCCCAGGGAAGTGTACTGATCCATTTCTTAATCAAAACCGCGATCCCTTTTTACGTGGATGCGAATGAGGAAATAATGCCGCGTATTTAAAAATTAAGTACGAGCAGTACACGCGAAATCGACACTCATTTTTTAACCTATTGGAGGCTCCAAAATGAGCGAAGAAACTTTGACTCAATAACAAAGCTTCCGTCGCGCACGAAAGGCATCTTAACGAGGTATTAAGAAATAAAGTGATGTCGGGAAGCTTTTGAGTTTACTGCATGGGTGTTTACAAGCTTTTTAATGGAGTGGTTTGAATTTGTTTCCGTGGCACATAATTAGGAATACCAAACTTGGGTTTTTAAAATGTCATTTTCTGCACCGACACAATCCATTCATTTGTTTACTTTATTACTTGTTTTGGTTTTAGTTTTTGTGAACTTGGTAGTAAAGTTTCGCTGGTTCTGCGATGTATAGCTTTATTGAATGGTGCAGTACGTGGTAAAGTTTAAATGAGTATAATCATTTCCGACGAAATACCGCGATATATAGTTTTTCATTGCCCGCCAAAACTCGCGATCGTTATTTTCCAATTACGACACTTTTCTTTGCTCGTTGAAGCGCCAATGAAGCATGATTGCAAGAACAAGATGTAAAACAAATAAGCAGCTTAATGTTTGTTTTGGCGCGCTTTCTAAACTATAAAAATTGCAAAAGCCCCCTTGCAGAACAGTGCCATGGAATCCGTGCTTTGGGCATCTTGCATCGAGCTTTCTGTTTTAAATATTTTCTTTATTTTGTGCGTCATTTTCCTTCGTCTATTTCGATCTTCTCGCTTTTATTTTTAATCATTATGTGCCTGCTTTACTATAAAACACTCACTCCCGTTTTTAACACGAGCTAATGCGACGGCGCTGGTAGAACGGGCTCAAGTGTGCAAATGCTCTTTCAGAAACAAATTGGAGTGTAGAAACCCAAAACTTAGTCAACCTTCGAAAATAGGCGACTTATCTCTGGCTTTAGATGGGAAATTTCGCCAGCTCAGTATTCAACCGCAAGCTAACCAGTGTTCTTTAGCACTCACAACTGAGTAGCGATTTCACGAGAGCACTCCGGTACCTCCAGGCCGAAACACGAAAGTGTGGGGATCGAACTCAGACTAGGTTTGTACGCATAATGAGTTCTCGTTTACATATTCATACATCCACATAACGTATGCTGTTATCAATTCCTCGCTAGTCGTAGGCTCTGGGTCGAATTTTTCCAATCTCACGGTACTAGAAACGAGGAGTTTGTTTTCAAAAACGAAATCGTCTGTTTCATACGTGTTGTCTTCTATGACTAATTCAGTAATTTTCTTCTTTTTGTTTTTTAATAAAACTGGGTTTGAGTTTGCGTTGCCCTCTTTTTGGCACTTTATAGTATTCTTTTCTTCAACGTGTTCTGATGATTTTTAATTCTTTTTTCCTTTAGTATCGACACGCAGAAACTTTATCTAACGGCCAAAAAATTGTATGTCGAATAAATTATGAGTGAGATTGCGCAGGAAGGTCATTTTCAAATAAAGGTATCATGTCAATAAACGATACTACCCTCGATAACTTTTTTGTTTCTCTTGAGGAATCTAGAATATTGATAGGTACGCCGTTCGCATGAGAACATTACTTAGCGCGCGAAGTCGGGAAGAATTTTTCCCAGACATAAATGCACGTCATTAAAAAAGACGCACCTAAGTGCCGTTCAGTCATTACTCGCTTAATTATTGACTAAAAATGTACATCGTGACCAAGTTTTTCCTCAAAAATTACGCGTCACTTTTAGATGTTATTCTTCATTTTGGAGAAGCCGATTTGACCGACGCAGAGCCAGGAAATACAGTTGGAAATACAACCAGAAAATACAGGACTTTTTGGAAGGTCAGCCAACGAACCTCTTTGAACTTATTTCTGTACAGGGTCGCGTAAGAAAGCCATGAAGAGTCGAATAGACTGGACGTGTTCAGCAACAAGAGCCGCGCTTTCTGGATGCATGCCATCGTTGTACACTTGGAGCTTCCTTGGTCACACTGACAATACATCATACAAAAGACAGTCTGCTTACATTGAATGAGGTTCTTCCTTGTATCACATTGGTCATACACAAACTGTCTGCACAGATGTCCCAAGAACAACGAAGCGTGCATCCTTGGAACATGCTCGAGGTCGCATGTAATCCTGTCATGATCTCTGCAGCGAACAGCGCGTCTTTTGTAGAATGCCGGGGTCCCAAATACGCGGCGGCCGGATGTAGTCCGCGACTCGCTAAGACGTGACCCGCAACATCCCGAGGCTGCAGGTCCCTGTTCCCGTGTCTTGAACTCTGCCGCAGCATGAACCCTAATGGTCGCGTGTCATCGATTAATTTCTCCTAGAAACATACTTCTGCTCTGATAGCGTGTTCGCATATTTTGCACTATTTTATTGTCTTTTGCATCGTGTTTCTTCTTCATGTTTGCTTTCAAGCACTTTCCCATATTTATTACATGTTACACAATGTCCCTAGTATGCTATGCTGCAAGCACGAGTTCTTTGCTCAAAAACACACGTTGGCTGCACCGACTCTCACTCAGCAGGGGCACCCGTCAAAGGTAAAGCTACGAGGTCTGGCTTCGAGCCATCGGAAAATGCCATAAAATATGTATTATATATATATATATATATATATATATATATATATATATATCACAGTGTGTCGAACCAGAAAAAAATACGGGTTCGGTTACGGTTCAGGTTCAGGTAAATTTATTTTGTTCCGGTTCAGTTCCGGTTCGATTACTCATCCGCGAACCGGTTCGCGAGCCGGTTCGGGCGCTGAACCGGTTCGCGAACCGGTTCGGAAATTATAAATGACAAATTGCAACATCAAAATAAATTACAAATAAAACATCTGAAATCAGCACATACGAAACGGGATACATCGTCGAAACTAGTAGTGCATAACGTTTATAAAAGCCTGTAGCCAATGCAAGCGGCAAACAACGACTGTCTGATGACAGGGCTGTCTGTCACGGGCGCTAACTCCAGCGTCTGCTGAGCGTTGGTTTGAGCGCACGCGCCCGCTTGAGTCCCATGACTACGCTGGGCAGGCGACGGAAGCAACAGAAGCTCGGCAGATCCTTTGTCAATTCGAAAGTGCGCGCAGCTTCGCTTCTCCGCGAGCGACTAGGGTTTGTATCCCGGTTTCTTTTCCCCGCATTTATCGAGTTTCCGGTACGAAAAATACGGCATGTAAATCTTGACACTTCATAGCTCGATATACTCTGACCGGTGGTTGGGGCAGCGAAGAGCAGATATAATTCATGAATGCTCATTTCAACTGTAAATAAAATTTCTTTCTCTCCCTCAAACATTATCAAACTCCACAGCCTTTTCTTTTCTCATTCCGATGGAAGCAAGCTTCAAGAACTCGCGCGTTCTAGAAACGTGTTATGAAATGAGCACACAGCAGCATTTAGGATTTACGAGATTGTAGAAAAATGAAATCCCGTGACGCGATTTTTTTTTTTTGCACAGCCTTCCAATTTTTTTTTTCCGTGCAAGCCGCGACCAGCGCAGTTACTGGTTTCCTATGTCAAGATTCATGGATGCAGCGTTTGTCAAGATTCATGGATGCAGCGTTTATATTCCTAAGACTGAGTGGAGAAGAAAAATATGTAAGCGAGGTGTGTGTCAGTTGACGCACTTAAAAAACAAATGGCATTGATAGCACATTCATTGTCAACAGCGCGTGGCCGAACCGTTTTGACATGGGCCGGTAACCGTTATTTTTTCGGTTCAGTTCCGGTTTGGGTTCATCGCGATAACAATATAACGGTTCGGGTTCGGGTTCAGTTCCAGGAAAAGTACCGGTTCGGTTCCGGTTTTCGGTTCGGTTCGGTTCCGGTTCGACACCCTGATATATTACAGGGTGTTTCACGAAAGGTCGAGAAATTCGATATTGCAAAACTACGCGTCGCACCAAAAAAAGGCTTGTGCCGTTTTCGTCCTGGGCCAGGGGCATTTTTAGGAAAATTATTAAGGTCCGAGATAATTATATTGTTCATTATTTTTGCGTAATTAACTTTTTTATTATTGGTTTATGGGCATGGTTTCAATCAGAAAATTGCTCAGCATCGTCAAAAAACACTAAATCAACAAATTGCAGAACGATAGATACGAACGCAGAGCGTTTTACGGCTTCTGAAAACCGTACAAATTCGACGGGTTTTTAAGCTTCGGTTTGTCATCGGAGCGCATCTCGCCCCGGCGGCACCGCGCCCAGTGGAGAGATAGTGCATCCAACCTCGCTGCGCTGTCATCGCACGACGCAGCAGAGGCTGGTTGCGCTATCTCTCCACGGGGCGCGGTGCTGCCGGGGCGGAGATGCGCTCCGATAACAAACCGTAACCTAAAACCCGTCGAATTTGTACGGCTTTTCAGAAAGCCGTAAAAGGCTTCGCGTGCCTTCGATCGTTCTGCAATTTGTTGATTTAGTGTTTTTCGATGATGCTGAGCGATTTTCTAAGTGAAACCATGCCCTTAAACACAATATTGAAAAAGTTAATTACGCAAAAATAATTAACAATTATCTCGGACTTTAATAATTTTCCTAAGTAGGCCCCTGGCCCAGGACCAAAAAGACACAAACCTTTTTTTGCTGCGACGCGTAGTTTTCGCAATATCGAATTTGTCCACCTTCCCGCCTGAATTTGTCCACCTTTATATATATATATATATATATATATAACTGGGAAGAAAAAAACCCTTGGTGAAAACAGCAACAACGGACGGTTTATTCTTCGACGTTTCGGCCACGCCTTCGGCCTCCCGCCACCATGCCCGGTATATATATATATATATATATATATATATATATATATATATATATATATATATACATATATATATATATATATTCCTACTATAAAGATTGTCAGGAAATTAAACGTTGTCTTATGAAGATCTCTTTTTCTTGAGACGAAACGAGTTTGCTTTATTCCCGTGTGGATTGAATGACAACGCAGAGACAATACGCTTGCTCTTTTGTGATATTTAAACATGCCAGGGTGTTGCCGGTACACTGCCATATTAGATCTTATAACATGAGGTATGGCCCCAAAATATGAATATATATCTGTATATATATATATTATCTTAAAGGATGTTTAAACTTCGCCTTTAATAGTGGAACGTTCGGCTTCGCCTCGACGAAGACGGGAGGAGGAGGAGCAGGAGGGGAGGAGGAGGAAGAGAGGGAGGAGGAGGAGGGAGGAAGTGAGAACGATAGGAGGAGGAGGGATATACCCTCCCCTCCTCCTCCTCAAAAGCTGCGCTCTAATCTCACAATAAAAATTTGTAAACGTCTTTAATTTTTTAATCACTTTCATTCCACGCCCGACGTCACCTTTCACGTGAGCGTTGTGGGTTACTTGAAATTCCCGCGCGAGGTCATGGGCCTGTGACGTCATGACCCTATCGACCAATCAGGATTTTCCCGTCACGCTACCGACACCGCATTTTTGCCACGCCACCGAGGCCGGCGTTTCTGTGACACGAGCTGCTTTACGCTATCGCGTTAGGAATGAAAGTTGACAACATTTTTGGCAAAATTACCAGTTAAAATAAAAACGAAAGCTCGATGCCGAAAGAGTTTGAGACCCCTGGTATAATGTGTGTTTTACCGCAGCTTTGGTGTGAAGCAAGTACGAGTCTCCTTTGAATCAATACCGTTTTACGTGATTTATTCTCCTGACCTTATTGTTCGATTATACCGAGCCCTTAAACGACAAATCTTTCTTGCTTTGCTTTTTTTTTAGTTAATGATAGTGTTCATTTTTATCGTCATAGTAACGGGAGTGGTGCACTACAAACCAATATCCTGTGGCGCTCCTCCGGTAGTGACGTAGTATAAAAATCTAATAAATACGGCTCCCTTCAGAATGTCAGGAGATAAGCTATTACAATTGTATACAGCCTAGAAGAATATACAAACCTTATTATTTTCGGTTTGCGCTGGCATTAAAGCTGATCGTTCATGGGAACATCCGGAAGATTTGGGAGAGGAAAGATATGAGGCAATAATTTTGTATCTTACTTATTTTTCTGGCATATGACGTCATCATACCTGCTTCAGTACGGTGGCGTTCATATATAAAAACAAACATGCCACAAATTATCCGGAATGCTAGCCTGAATTCTTATTTTAATATTTTAAATGCAACGTGAAGTGTGTGCGTCAGAAAATAAGCTTCTATATTTCAGCAGAAGAGGAACAAACACTCTTTTCCCTAATACACTGGTCTACAGTGGCTACGATTCATATAGACCTTACAAACAGCGTTGGCAATTTTCGTGGACCTTCCCCTCAAGGTCAGGTACTATGATGACCCCGGTACTGACACAATCATAACTTCTAAACTCACGCGTAAGCTGCCATGTTTACGAAACATGGACACTGTTGACAGGAACGGGAGCCTACAGGCCTGGAGTGCCGTCACCGCAGCATTCAAGGGGCATATAACGGTCGCTCTCACACCAGTCCGGACATTGCGGGCCCCGATTGACTCTGGCGAATGTTTGTTCCGGAGTAACGCACTTCAGGGGCCCTAAACTTGTCAAATATAAAGTTAAAGCCGAAAGTTCGTGGAGCGTGCCGAATGGACGTCGGCGAAAAAAGGGCGAAGTCGTGATAGGCCAGTCGGTGCGCTTCGTCAACTTCGGCACCAACTTTGTGTTTGACGAGTTTAGAGGCCCAGACCTCTTGATTTTGACGTCGATTTCATCGACGGGAAGCTTCTGGGCACGCGCCGACACCAGCGCCACCGCCGAGGCGTGACCTCAGAACTGCGAAGCCGTACAGCTCGGACTCTGTCAGAAGGAAGCACTATTTGGATGTGATGAATACAAAAGTTCCAAAACCTACCCGAGCGAATCAGGGATGTTTTGATGGTCCATCGCACATTTTTGATGATACATCCTGATGACTGTTCCAGGCTGACGGACCATGAAAACATTCTGATCCTACTCTTCGACGGGGCAAGCTTACCGGAGTACAAAGTTATAGCCATGCATTAGTAGCTTAAGAAATGACGAGCGTAGTGATTCTCCGGACATCGTATTTCCGTTTATATTGCAATTAATGTAAATTAATACAAAGGTGCAAGCTCGCTTGCACCTTTGCAGTAATTGCATTATCACCATAACCTTAAAATGCTGGCCGTTCACCCTTGTTGGTGTTCGGGTGGTGGCAGCTGATAAAACCCGTTTGCTTTACTGATGACTAGCTCCTGGTTAGCTCAGTTGGTACAGCGCTCCACTGGAAATGGAGAGGTCCCTGGTTCGATGCCAGGACCAGGCGGATTTCTTCGGTCGTGCACCAATCACCGAGCTGTGTTTGGAGATTCGTGTTTGTCCTTTGTCCCCCTTGTTCTCCCTCTTCTGGGATTGTATTATCGCGATCTTATTTACACGCCAAATAGGATTGCGGTCAGACGAAAAGGCGGCAAAAGGCGCCGCCACGACCTACGATTTCTTTACACGCCGGTGACAATAAACGAGCTTATTAGAGCAGCGAAAGGATTCCGTTCGGCTGTAGAGGCAGACGAAGTGTGTCCCTTTACACTTCATCTTTATGGTCGCTGTATCTGCGTTCGCAGAAACAGCGAGTAAACGCAACATTGAAGAAACACGTCGGCGACATCAACACAACATGGTGATCAACAGTCGGGCAACATGTCGGTTGTTGGCGCTGTTCCCCAACATATATGTAACATTGCAGAAACAGCAGCACAGCGTGGACGAAAGCGAAAATATTGCAATGGTGTTACAGATTTCAGCAGTAGGAACAACATAAACTTCTCTTCGACAACGCGTGTTGCCCGGTTCGGTGGATGAGCGAATTTTGGGCCGAAAACACGACAACACAGACTGATTCGAGCGGGAAGCACCCGGTCAGTAACGTGTTTGTTTTAAAAAAATTTACCCGTATAAAGGGCTGGTAAATACTACTCAACAATATTAGATCCTGGTGTGCAGCTGAGATAATTTGAAAAACTAATGGGTCGTAACGAAAAATGCTCGTCGAAGATGTCACAGCTATTTTCTTGAGCATTCAAACAGTCAGTTGAGATTTTAACTGCCGGCAGAGATCAACCCATATATCCCTAAATTAATGAAAATAGCACGCGTACTTACTCGTTGAAAGTATGTTAGGGACAGGGACTAAAGTCGATAAGTAGAACGGTTCAGTTACGGTTACGGTTACAGTTTTTTTCTTATAATCGGTTTCGTTTCGGGTTTTATGGTTTCGGTTTTTACCATTTTGGTTACCGCCCCTAAAAATAGCCGTCCTAAAACCTTTTTTTTCTTCTTCGGTTCGATGTATCTTTTCATAATCCAATTTCTCTTTGTCATTTCAGTTTGGTCGCACATCACCTTCGCGAAAGCGCCTTGGAAGAGTTTAATGCTGGAAATTGGGGTTGTATTGTAGGGAATAGAATCTGGTGCTCTGCCAGTTCAGCCTCTCAATGCTCATGTCCTTCCTAAACAACCAATTCAGTCAAGTTGTTTATCTAAGCGCTCTGCCCGTAACGTTACTAAATGCTCGTCTTTCCACCGGGATCATAATTAAAGGGGTCAGTGAAGCGATATCGGGCTGCAATGTTCATAAATTTGCGGTGGCGTACTGGTCCTAGTCTGGCCGAAGTATACTCGCACAGACCGCCACTGATTCAGAAGCTTCCTTGTCGCAGTAAAATTGCGAGAATAAAATGATAGTATTTCGTTTAGTCTTGCCTTCGCAGAGCTTGACGACGTTATTGTGGGATCGAAACCACCCTCCTGACTACAATCGAGCGCGGCTCATGGATTGGACACGAGAACTTCGTGAGCTCGACTTCGGTTCGTATAACAATCAAGGCGTCGGCGGTCACTCGGGTAGTGGCTCGTGTCCAACCATTTCGGTGATGAGAATAGACGAGCTCTAAGAAGGCCTGGAGCTCAACGCGCGTTTTCTATTTTGCCAACCCCACCGCGTGGCTATGATTAACGTTGGCAGCATACGATCGGCACTAGGTCACTTGGCCGGATGTTCTGGACTCCTAGTTGGGATGATAAACAAAGCTCTAATTACTTGATTTCTTTTTGCTTTTTGCGACTGGCATTGATTAGAAAGGAAAATTAAGGCAGTTTTGCTCGGTTACTAACCTTAGGGAGTGAATTTAAGTAGTATTTATTGAAAGTAGAAGCATCGTTTCATAGCCCCTTTAATCTATTCTATTGCCGAGCGGACTATGCGTGTCTCATGCCTAAAATAAATATTGTTTTAACGTTTAATCATGTGATACTTTCATTAAATAAAGTTTACAATAACGTTCATTCGCCGCAGATCACAGAACCAAAAATTACATATGTTTTAAGATGTGGGAGTTAACCGTTTAAACTGAGTTCATTGAAATGAACTATTTTCACCTGGCCGACCAGGCGACAGCATTTGATCAAATAAACACTGTTTTTCAATGAAACATCGTGGACGAGGTTTCGCTCGCTAAAGCGTCATTTACTCAAGTGAGCGCCTCCCCACCAAAAGATCCGGACTTTTCAGATGATGGTGTATTCTCTCGCAATAAAATATTTCGGGAATAGAAGGGGCACATATGCCATCTCAGAAGTGAATTTCACTCGCCAGGTGCATAGACGACAAAAACGAACTCTTGTGCCCACTGACATCCGGCTAGCCATTTTGTTAGCTCTCCGTTGTTGACATCAGAACGGCGTCAACAACATCTGTTGGCCCGCAAAGGTCATAAGTGGAGAGCAGTTTCTCTTGTTTTGTTGAAATCGTCGCGGTCACAGAGACCTCTTACAACATCCAGCAATCCCCATGTCTCCTCCACCATAATAAAAAGCAAACCGAAACGTTACACTAGATCCACTACCGAAAAACGTGCACCCTGACAATACCTCCGAGAAACGAAAGCTCTGCGCGAAAGCCATTAAAAAACGAATACAATAGCTGCAGGAGACGGAACACATTACGTAGGGTGCTTTACGGACGCCAGCCATAAAGTCACGCACCTCAAAATTGTTTTCGTTAACACACTCACTAAGAAACACATCAGTTTGAAACCTCACAGAACCCCGACGATTGATGTTTTGGAGAAAAACGCCATAGCCAAAGCCATGGAGCATGCATCCCAACGCCCTAACCGACATCCCACGTTCATATGCACCGACTCGCAGCGTAACTGACGAAATGATGCCAACAATACCCTGAACTCTGTCACGGCTGACCTATAGTCCGTCAAGTAAATGTCTGCAACCCCGACAAGAAACTCCGCCTTGTATAGACACCAGGCCACCAAGGCTTGAAGACAAATGAAACAAGCCATTGTTTCACCCGCGAGAACTCCACGGACCCTGCCCCGTCATGGCCGACTGTCTACTCGGCAAGGACAGCAAGGAACACTGATAGAACCCTTCGGAAGTCGAGGGAGAAAGAACAGCGGCAAGAGGGGACCATGTACCCGCACCCCCCCCCCCAAAGACCATGTCAATAGAGGAAGCCTCCCTCGTCAGGCGAGCCCAGGCTAGACAGCCTCATGTAAGAATGTGTTCAAGTGCTCGCCAGGGGTTACCTGTTTATGGGCGCTTTTAAATTGCAAAAATGTGCTGTGTGTCTATGGGGCTCCGGGTAGCTTTTCAGCGTAACTCCGGTTATAAACAGCCCTGAAGATGATTGAATATTTTGCAAGAAGAAGAATATAAAACTTTTCTTCAGACACCCTTTTCGTTCCGATAGGATAAGTATTTTTTAAACCAGAAAAGGGGTATAATTTCCCATCTTGGACGTTGCTACGTGTCTGGCAACACTGACCTCCGCTCGTTTGCAATTTTCAGAACTGCAACGGAGGCTGACGGAGCGGTGAAAAAGGCGGAGGGGTGTGGAAGAGAAGTCTCTCCTCCTTACCACGCGGCACAGAAGCCGCAATGCGCGCGCATCCCAACTTCGCACTGAGGTATTTTCTATTTATTTATTATTTTGTATCCTCTTTCTCTAACGCCGCCATTAAATTGCAAACACTCTCTATGATTTGAGTTCGAACACACTCTTCCTTGAGGCTCTCTAGCCCAGACCGATGCGTCACCATCACACCTCGTCTTCCACCACAATTAGAAAGCGTCCCGATTTCCCTACCTGCATCAAATGCGGAGATTACCCATCCATCCCTCACAGTCGCACCTACTGGTCCTGCATCCCCCCACCCTTCCCCATCCCTCTTTCACGTCCTATCCTGGGACGAATGGCTGCCCCACCTCCGGGCACCGACGTACCCAGCGCACACCAGGCACTCGTCCACCACTCCGGTTCCCTCGCGGAATCCATCCCTGGGACATGGACCGAACAGGCCGTCCAAAAAAAGAACGTAAACTTTTCATAAAAAAAAAGTTTGTCTTTTTTTGGTTACAGCAGAGCTCTCAGTTTGTGTTCGGCAAACGTCTACATCTATAGTTCTATGAAAGCTAATCAGAGCAACGAAGCGAAATATGTGACGCCGCACCACGCGAGTTTCTGATTCCGCGGCACGTTGTCACGTGCCATGCTCAGGCTCTCTTATTGGCCCGCCAGCCCCGTAGAGCGTTCGCCAGGTGAAGCGGAAATAAAATGTAGCAAAGAAAGCATGCCGTCAGCGCCTCCGTCCGCAGCGGCGACGTCCCCGCCGTCCCGCCGTCTGGAACAGGGACCCGCCGCCAGGTCCGCTCGCAGACGCTTTCGTTTTCGCTCCCCCGCTCCTTTCCCCGGATGCCTTTGCGAAGAAAGTAAGCAAATTGGAGACGGTGTGTTGACGGTAAATGCCAATGGCATTTCAGGATCATCGTTAATGTTTCGCTGTATTACTGTTTGAAAAAAAAAGTTGAACCCAAACATTAGGGACGTTTAGCAACCGTTACCCTGTTCCGCGTTCAGCACTACCGCAGCCCTTAAAGCATGTTCTTAAGTGCGCGCCCCGTGGTCACGGCATCACTCGGGCTCGCGCTTAAAAGCATGCTTCAAAGGCTGCGGTAGTGCGGTACGCAGAACACGGCAACGGTTTGCTAAAAGTGCCCAATATATTGCTTACCGTCTAAGATATTGCGCTCACGGTTAACATCGAATTAAAATATCGGTTTCGTTCTGGTTACGGTTACCGAAAAAAACAGATATTTAGGGAACCCTTTTTGCACATCCGATACTGTAAATGGCCCCTCTGGTACGAACGGCGCATATGCCACCACAGAAGACTCGCACGTGACCAGTTCGTACTGGCGGTCCCACCATACCGTATCGGATCTGCAAAGGAGGTTCGCTAA
>JAZHYW010035662.1:0-28498 GCA_037355805.1 Ixodes ricinus
GATTTTTATGACAATTGCTGGATCGGGCATCCCCGCTCCGGAGTGCGGCGGGTGCAGCTGCAGACGGCCATCTTGGCATGCAGTTTTTTTCTCGTTTTGCTAGCGTTGCAGAGGCCGGCGGCAGCGTGCTAAGGCACCTTCCTGCTCGTTCGTCGTCATTCGCCAAAGACGGCTAAGATCCTGTGGGAGCCGTGACACTTGCCGCTGAGAACACGTGGCAATTTTTACGGAAGCGCAGTGCCGCAGGAAAATGGCAGAGCTCGTCGAAAGCAAGTTTCGCCGGTCTCGCGGCGTGTTCAAAGCTTCCTTGGCACGCCGCTGTTGTGTCTCTAGTGCCTTCACCGCCTTCACACGCTTGGATGCCGATCAGGAATGGACGCCGTGTGGATGTGTTTTGCGAGTGCTATGTGTGTGAAGCCGTATGTCAAGGTACCAAACTCGTCGAAAGCAAGTGTCGCCGGTCTCGCGGCGAGATCAGCGCTCTCCTTGGCGCGCCGAGTGCGTGTCAGCATCCAAGCGTGCCTTCGCACGCTTGGATACCGATCAGCAATCGACGCCGCACCAAAGCTTTGAAGGTGTGTCGCGCGTGGATGTCTTTAGATTATATATATATCGGCCACAGAGTTCTGGATCGTCCAGCTCGTTCCGGTGAGTTGCTATCAATAAAAAGGGGGGAGGAGGGTGATCTGTACATGTGCTCTTATGTACCATTAACCATGGCTAGGTGACCAGACCTGTGGACCAGACGTCCCGTTTTGGTCGGAGAGTCCCGTTTGAGCTATTTTCAGGAACTTGCTTGCGATATCGGTACCGGCCGGCGAGTGGACGAAAACAGAAATGATTGCCACGTGACAGTGCACAGTCTCCGTTTCCCGAAAAATCGTCCATAATGTGGAGTTGTCCATTATAACGAGACAAAAATTCATGCGTTTTCCCAGTTTTTCTCCGAAAGTGGTATGTGTCCATATAGCGGGGTATTCATATTAACGGGGCTCGTATTATCGAATGTAATAAAAATGTACAATTCGCAGAGTATGATTTTTTAGCTTTTTCTGTAACTCCAAGTTGTACGGAGCACTTTTCTTAGGGCTTTTCAGAATAGGGTAACAAATGTGCTTGTGTAATCAACTTTAAAGAAAAGTGTGCACTTTCACGTAGTAAACTGAATAGTAGCAGAAGTGTCGAGAGTTACGTCCGACGTAACCCAAGTTACGTCCAACCCCGCCTTCCCTAGGTTCACAGGGGAGAGAGAGGAGGGCGGGGGGGAGGGTTCTGTCCGGACGTAACGCTAGCCACGGCGTTTTTTTTTTTTTTTTTTTTGTCTGCTTCGCGCTTTCTTTTCCCCTCCCGCTACCCCTCCTTCCTCATGTCCCGTTTTTAACTCCGAGGAGTATGGTCATCCTAACCGTGGCTATGTTCGGAATCTACTCTAATGGATCGCATGGGAGCACGAATAAAGCAACGCTTGCTGTGGAGCAAGGAGGGTTTCAGCGAAGGCAAAAGTACAAGACGAGCAGAATGAAAATCTTTGAAGCGCGGCCCATATGGTCATGTGCAATCTGTTGACCAATCACCATTAGGCGAACCGCGCTCAAACGTCAGAGTGCAATTAGGTATAGGTTGATAATAATGAGCCAGCACTGATCCATGATGAGGAGCTGTTGTGCGCGGTATTCTGCAAATCGTGTAACAACGAAAAAAAGACGTACCCCTCCCCCCCCCTCCCCCTTCCGTCGCTACTGGACGCTGGATCAAGCTCGTTTCTGGACTGCGAGTGCCGGAAGTATACAATCGTCGTCAGAGTAAAGTAAGACGCTGATCCAGAGGCGCATACGGCTTCACGCACATTGCACTCGCAAAACACATCCACACGGCGTCGCTTCTTGATCGGTATCCAAGCGTGCGGAGGCACAGAGACAGTGTGCCAAAGGAAGCTTTGAACATGACGCGAGACCGGCGAAACTTGCTTTCGACGAGTTGTGCCTTTTCCCGCGGCACTGCGCTTTCGTACAAAAATTCCAAGTATTCTCAACGGCAAGTATCACGGTTCACAAGGGATCTTAAAGAACATCTTTGGCGAATGACGACGAACGAGTAGAAAACGTGTCCTTAGCAACGCCGCCGCCAGCTTCTGCAACCTTAGCAAAACGAAAAAAACGGTGGCCACGCTCGCGCTGCAGCAAAATAGGTTGACATAACGAAAGAAACACACAGAGGACGAAAACAGACGACACAGCGAAAGCTGTGTCGTCTGTTTCGTCCTCTTGTGTGTTTCTTTCGTTTTATGTCAATGTAAATCACCAACACGCTCAAACCTTATTAATAATAAAGTTGTCCGCACTCTCAATACCTAGTGTTTCTCGATATGTGAGCTTCGTGTGAACTCCGCTTAGGGGCCAAAGACTCGTCTGAAAAGGCGGCACCCATCGGCGTCCGAGTCTTCGAGCACAAAGGTGATAAACTATCTTTAAGAACAGCAATTTTAAAGTTTCACTCATGAAACATTGCAGATGTTTAGCAGATACAAAATAGACTCTAAAGCGGTGGATAGCTTTCGCTGAATATTTTTGCTTTTGCCACGGCGCTGAGCAGTTAGTTCAAACTTCAAACCAGTCTCGGTGTTGCATATCTAACAGATTTTTTTTTTTTTTTTTAACTAACATGGATATGTAGTTGTATTTTTTTAAATCTTTAGCTGCCTGCAATGTGACGATTTTTTTTTTTTCGGTTGCGTTTGCACAGGCATTACCAATCTTCGCATCGTCATTCCTTTTTGCGGCTCCAACAACTGGACCGCCTCTTTGTGAGAAGAACCTCGATTGAATACATTGATACAAATGAAAGCGACTACTTCTCCTGTGACGCAAACGTAAAAGTAGTGGAGACAAGCTGGCTTTTTATCAAGACAGCAGCGATGAAGACAGCGAGCTGCAGTGAAGAGGACGATAATAATAATAATGCTTTATCGGTTTCTCAACCTGAGTTACAGTGAAGAGGCTATTGCCTACTGCATAGAGGTCACTGTGCCCGCTACTGTAAGCCAGATGGGGACCAAGCTACAGGGGGAACTGATGTTACTCTCAACGATTTGAGATTTCAATATCGCTAAAGCGCTGACATCTGGAGAAAGAAGGCCTTTGACCAGTTAACCAGCCTGATTACCAGGACGAGCTTCCGTTGCCTCCTGCTGATCCTTCTAACAGCAAAGTACTTTGACATGTTTGTCTCCCCGAACATGATGAGGGAAGTTGTGGAAGAGACGAGCAAGATACTACCTGCAGAAACATGGAACTTCTTTGAATCTGCCTGTTGAGGAGCTTGCATCAGCGTTGGGAATGTTCTTCAGAATGGGACTTGTCGACATGCACAGAATTCACGCGTATTGGGAAACTGGCAGTCGATACGAACTTGTTGCTGAGGTCATGTCTCGGAACAAGTTTGAGAAGATCACGAGTCATCTGCACTTCACTGACAACGATGCAGCAACTGACCAGACGAAAGAAGACAGTTGCTGGACAGCACGGCCATGGCTGTCCTTTCTGGCGAAACAACATGATACATATTCCACAAGAGAAGTCAGCGGTGGATGAAATCCTGATCCCCTTCCGCGGACGCTCTCACATCTGGCAATATCTCCCTAACAACCCGAAAAACAAGTGGGGTCTAAAACTTTAAGCTCGTGCGGGAGAATCGGGCCTCTGCTGAGGACTTTGATGCGTACTCAGGGACGTTCCAAAGGCATTTCATTTCATTTCATTTATTGCTACCAGCAAGGGTACCAGCTGGGACTGGGAGCTGGTGTCGTACTGCAGCTGTGTACAAGCCTTCCCAATCGAGATGATCAACCTAATTGTGGCGGACAACTATTTTAATGGCCTTCACCTTGTGGCGGAACTCACTAGCAGAAAGATATCATATATTGGCACAGTCCGTGGAAAACAGACTGCAATCTTGCAAGCTAATGGATGAAAAGTCAACGAAAAGAAGGGTCGGGGAGCATCTGATTCTTCCGTGGCATCATGTGGAAACAAGTCAATGATTGAAGTCAAATGGTTTGACAACAGAACGGTCACACTACTCTCCAACTGCATTGGTGTGGAGCCAACAATCACTAAAAAGGTGGGACAAAAAGGCAAAAGATCACATTTTAGTGGAGTGCCCAGCAGTCATCGGTGACTATAACAAGTCAATGGGTGGCATGGATCTTCTAGATAAGATGTGTTATAGTTACCGGCTTGCGATGAGGTCCAAGAGATGGTACCTTTACATCTTTCACACTGTCAAGATGGCTGTGGCCAACGTATGGTTTTGTGCACAAAAGAATAACTCGGCAACAAGGTCAGTGCTCCATGCTGTTGAGAGAGTTTCTAGCCAAACTAGCAACGCAGCTTGGTGCTGTAGCTGAAGTCGTCCTGCTGGAAGACGGTCCGAAGAGATGCTCCCACCAGCCAAAAAGCAGGCGTGCATGGCAATTCCTCAAGACGTAAGAACCGATGGGATTGAGCAATGGCTCATATGGAATGACAGGCGCAACCGCTGCAATGCCTGTTCAGGCGGCTGCACTTTCGTCTCCTGCTTGGAGTGCCAAGTGAACCTTTGCATAAACAAGGGATACGTAACTGTTTTAGTACAGTTTCACAACTAACAAGACAGCTTCTTGTGTTGCTGCATTATTTTTGCTGAGTCATGCCCTATTTCTTTGTGATAATGAATTTGTTAAATAACATGGTTTTTGTCGCTCACTGCATAAGTCACTGCCCACCGTTGCAAATATGCAACATCGTAGAACTCTTACGGCGTGTAATATCCTAGAGTGCAGCTCTTAGGCGCCCGTTTCCGGCTTGAGCGGCGTCGCCGTCGGCGTAATTGCGCGTGTGCATTATGGGACGTTTCCCATAATGACGCTCACATAGGTGCCTAAACTTATCGGAAAATTTTCCTGTTAATTGTAGCGGAAGAATTTCCCCACTAAATTTAGCGGAAAAATTTCCCACCTAAATTTAGCGACAAAATTTCTGCCTAAATTTAGCGGCAAAATTTCCCGCTAAATTTAGCAACAAATTTCTCTGCTGAATTTAGCGGAAAAATTTCCCGTTATATTTAGCGGAAATTTCTCGCTAAATTTAGTGGAAAAAATTCACCGCTAAATTTAGCAGAAGAATTTCCCGCCAAGTTTAGCGTAGAAATTTCCCGTTGAATGTAGCGGAAAAATTTCCCTCTAAAATTAGTGGGAAATTTTTCCGCTATATTTAGTGGGAAATTTGGTGAAACTTACCTGCTAAAAAAGGAGGGGGAGGGGCGTACTCTGCCCTCCTCCTCCTTAGGAGCTGCGCTCTAATCGGCATTCCAGAGGATTGTAAACGTCTTTCATTTTTTGACATCGTCACTTGCCAGAATTGTTTCTGGGTGTTCTAGGAGCCCTACCAGACAAGTGAGTTCCATTCTGACTACATTTTCCTACAGTGGGAAATACTGGGTTAAAGGGACACTGACACCCCCAAAATTTGTTTATTTTTTGCCAGTTGATCCATTATGACGTCCGAAGACTACCCAATCAATATTTTGCTACAGCGTTACATATATTTTTAATAAAGTAAAACACAACCAAACCCGCAACTGTTTGAAATTGAAACTGGACTGGGTGAGAAAGAAGGAATACAGGGGAGGAGAGTGTTGCCAAAAGTTATGTGGTTTTGCAACTATTTTATTTTCCTTCAATTAATGTATTTGCAGTTTTTAAAAGCCACAAAAATCTGTATCATATTGCTTTTCTATTCAATTCAATTAAACTTTATTGACTCCAGTTTGAGAAGGAGACAGGGAATTCTGAATATTGAGTGTGCACATTTGATGACCCAAGACTATGATTATATTTGGTGGTTGTGTCTATTCCATAGAAAACTGCACGTAACCAGAGAGAAGAGAGTAGCGTGAATCAAACCGGCCAGTTCTCGATCGGCGGTTTTCGGGCAAAAAGAAAACGAATTTCGAGCCGCAAATTGTGTTCTATGTCATATGTCGTGTACAAATAAAAACCTTGGTGAACATAAATGCCCTGTCAGTGTTTCTTTAATATGCCTTTAAATTCGCATAGGTTTTTTTTTTATAAAACATTGTGTTGTTCACGCGGTAATGAATCTGATTACTTTAAGAACCTAAGAATTTCTTAATATTAACATGTTTGATACTTTTTATTTAAATTTTTAGCATGAATAGCTTCTTTAACAAGATTATAATTTAAAACAGTATCGGAGTAAATCCAGTTTATGATAACAATCTATAGTTTCTTTTAGCAAAACTACAGGCTGACATTAGTTTTTCAAAATTTTAACATAGATACCTGTTGATGATCCACAAAGAACTTTAAAATAAGCGCGACCAATACACGAGAACAACAGCACGCGTCTAGATCTCGGTATATCCAATCATGGTTCTGCAGCAGTTTTTGCTGTGCCCTTCTGGTACCAGGACTTCGGGACTCTCGCAAGTTGCGAGACGAGTTCGTGGTCGTGTTTGCAATATTTTTGCACATAAATCTGAGAAGTAACTGTAAAAACGTTACTCTTTAGTGACCTTTGAAAAATACTAACCCTTGTTGCAAGTTATTTTCACTAAGACAAGTTAGTCACATGTTACTGAAAAAAGTAACTCTAGTTAGCAGTAATGCGTTATTACTGCCCAAGACTGCTTGTGGATCGAAAACAAAATAAAAACAGCTTTCCCAGTGTTGCCCTCCTCGACGTGCAACTTTTTTCAATACGAAAATGAAAACCTCCCTGCCATGTGCGTTTTTCCGCAGTGGGAATGCACCTACGGTGGACACTAGAGTCACTAAATGAGCTACGCTAGAGTATCGGCACTCCATTCCCCGATCTGCTAGTGGGCGCTGCCATCTCGGTGCTTAGTGCAGAGGAGACGCAAATGTCAATCGCCACAATTAAAAAATGTGATTTCCTCAGCTTTAGATGCGGTGTTAGGAAGCTCAGGTGATATCACTTTGCTCTGTCGCAAACTGTTTTCACTCTTCTGGGGGACGGAAAAGTGTTTCCTGCGATTTCAGATAAAGCTTCAGATAACTGGCCACCATGATTTTAAGCACCAAGATGGCTGGAGTGTCACAACTCTAGAGCATAGCTCACTTAGTACCTTTAGCGGACGCCTCCTTCGGCGATTGGTCGCAAGTGCGCACCTGTGTTTTCGCGTGGCAAGGAGGAAAGGCGAAGATGTTTGCAGACGACGTACGCTTTTGGCAGCTCCTCGCAGTCACAGCCTCTAAACCACCCTGATAGCTTCACCCCTCTTTCCACTTTAGCAGAGCGAACGCTCGAGAGGAGGTCGCAGCGTTCACTTTGCTAAAGTGGAAATAAATCAGAGAAGCGAACGTCGCTGTTGGAGGAGAGCGACGAGCACGACGGATCCACCACGCATGCGCCGCCGTACAAATTTCCCAAAACTCTCTCAAGTATTGGGTATCGATGAAACGATAGCGTCGACGAAACGCGTGTCTATGAAAAGCATGTCCACGAAACGTGATTCCACGAAAAGAGTTGACGAAATGATAGGGACCCATAAGGGCTGTTGGTTTAATGGCTCCCAGGAGGGGAGCTGCTCCGTGAAATTTCATGAGGCAAAATATACCACCAAAATACACGTTTCATTAAAATTTGAGATTGCTATATACAGGCAAAAAATCTTCCAGACCCTTATACAGCCAGCCTGAATGATAATGATAACACCTTTGCACACCTTCAGACAACAGGTGGACTGCAGTGATTTGTCGAGTAAGCTATAGCCGGCCCAGTCGCCCTTTGTACCTGATAAGAGTGCATTACTCCGACTGCATCCATAACCTGGACGACTTGCGAGTGACGACAAAATGTGGCCCTACCTTTACCCTGTCTACAATGAGAGCAATTCCCTTTCTGGGAATTTCAACTAGAGCCCAATCAATAAACAATGAGCATTGTTTGCACATTATCGCTTTGGATAGAGGACAATGGCTCTATGCAGAGTAATCTTAGTGACGATGAAGAGAGAATAGAAAGCGTTCCCACAGATATCTATAGCTCAGTTCTGAAACTTCTACCAGACAGGCCGCATTTAGCATCCAAACAAGATATACCACAGTGAGTATACCATTCTGCATTGTCTTGCAAATTCTACTACAAGTTGCGCACTCTCCGTTGTAGAGTTGTACAGGCAAATCTTGGTTCCACCTGAACCAAAGTGCCCTCTTTTTAGAGCAAAACTGCAAGAACTGAATGCCAATTGAAACTAATGAAAAGCAGTCAAAGAAGCCATTTTCACGAGATAGCAGGTATACCGTCCCAGCAGTAAGATACCAAGTATGTTTGACAAATGGTAGTCTGTCCATACCTTCCCTGCCACCGAACACTGCTTTAGTCCCTCCATGTGCAGGACAGTGGATATGTACACAGCCAAATTCAGGTCAATATGAGCACCTCACCCCTGTTGTGAATGAGGGGTTCATTTCTTGACACCTCGCTCAAATTTCTTTGTGAAACCATCAGTGACTCCAAGAGTGACTGTTCTTTATCACGAGGATGCAGTCGATCTGACGCATCACTGGGGTTGGTCCCAGGAAGCCATGCAGACAACAAGCCTCTGTTCTGCTGGTTGCCCTGGCAGCTGCAGCCTCGGCCTTTGTCTGCCTGCCCGACTTCTGCAAGAACGTCCAGTGCAAAGAGGTCACGGTAGAGAACTGCAAGGGAAGGGTGAGCATCAAGGGGAGCCTCTGCGGCTGCTGCGACAGCTGCATTCTTCAGCTGGGTGAGGCCTTTCACTACGCATTCTCCCCATATCGTCCAGCATGGTTGTCGATCACCCGTCAATGGTGCCAGCCAATCGTGCAACTCCGAGCTCTGCTCGACACCAACTCGACTATGAACAGGCCGTCAGTTGTAGTGTTTCCAGGTGTCCGCAGTTGTTACCGAATACGAACTGCCCAAGAGCGACATAACTTAGATGCAAATATCTGCCACCGGGAAGGCGAGTGTGCAGTTGAATATTCTTCCACAGACAAATTTTTTATGCTCGCCTTCACTTTAAGCGGGAGCTCGGAGCTTTTGGCATTCCTGCCAAGCGTGCGCACTCGTGCGGTGCAAGCTTCGGTCAGGGCAACATGCTCCTGCTTCGCTTGCGCATAACGTGACGCAAACTTGCACCGATGCCACACGAGCAGACATTCTGGCAGCCTTGCTGCCGACATCTTGTAGCGTGCATTTCGCACCATCCAGTTTGTTTTCTCGGCAACCCAAAATGGCCACCAGCACGGGGTAATGACGTCTTGTGGAAGCCATGTATAAAACAGTACAGGCAAAAAAAAAGAACAGCTGTTCAAACAATGCTGCAGTTACTGTATTGGTGGTGTCCATGATACCTGCTCTGCCACCCAACTATAATCGAAAAAATATTGCGGTGGCTTAGTTCGGCTAAGCCAGATATACGTAGTGCGAGCTTATGCGCACAAAATGAGAGGTGCTATCAAGCTGCTACCCATTGGTAACGCTAAAGAGTGGAATCTTCTGCCTAACGAGAAAGTTCTTGCACGTTGTACAAACCCGCGCCACGGTTTCACCCCACTCAGGCGGCGCCGCTAAACTCAACGTTTCACGCATGGCACTACTTACCGGCGTCAATTCTTTCATGTGCCACAGTCTTTCACACACGTCGCACACATATCCAAACGGATTGTTTACGAAGTCCGTCTCGAAGGTCGCACTGGCGCTTTCGCTAAGTTTCACCGTATGGTCAGCCAATTGGCGAGCCTCGACGTCATCGACGGCGTCTTGTTGATGCCGCTGCTGAGATGGTCGGGCACGTCGCTCAGCCTCCTGGCGACGCCGCTTTGCTAGACGTTCCTCCCTTTGCTCCGATGTCTCCGCAGCACGTTTAGCCTTCTTTTGTTCGGTCTTCCTACGCTCAACCGCTAATTGCCGGGCAACTACTTCGGGATTTGAGTTAAGCTTCGCCGCTCTTCTGCGCCGCTGAGGAGCAATTTCGCTCTCCTTCTCCATGGCTATAGGTCTGTTTCTCTCGGCCAGGGGGAGCTGTAGCGTTCACGAGACGCGACCACAAAAGAAGCGCTTCCGATAGCGTCCGCGAGACGCGACCATTTAATGGTGACGTGAAGCGGCGTCCTAGCTGTTCCATGATGTACACTCCACGGGCGTAAACTAGCATCTGTATAGCTTCCCTCAGCGTCTGCTCGCGTCTGTCGCGGCAGACGCCGAGCGCGCGGTAATGCAGCGTCTGCCGCGACACCGGCGCTCAGCGTGCAGTGTCGCGGCACGCTGAGACCGGCGAGGCGCGCGCGGTGGCAACGGGAGCTCGCGGCGGCGGCGGCGGCTCTGGCGCGCCAGCTGTGCGCCGTGTGACGTCACTGCTCCTCGCGCTTGCGCAGCACGGGGCACGGCTCATTATGCGAGCCACGCGAAACTGCTCAACCTCGGCCAGTGTAGCTCACGCTACAAAAGTAGCACATTTAGACGAGGATGCATTGCCCTGCGCTGGCTGGTGCAGTGCTTGTGTACCAACTGCCCCACGAATAAGCCCTTCGACAAAAGGCCAATCTCAAGTTCACCAAAATCCCGGCATGTACACCAACACTCGCCAAAATTTGTCCAATAGACGGCACATTTGCACTCGATCAAACTAGCAACGTGCAGACATTAAGTTGGCAAGTACGAGTGGTTTCGAAGGCCCTTTCCTATATCCCACGATCCAGGAGTTGGAGAGAGGTGCCTGGAGCTGCTGCCACTCGGCGTGCCACCCACAGCAGAGTGCAAGCCGGGGCTGCACTGCGACGAGTCGACGCACACGTGCGTGCCTCTGGAAGAAAGCAGCTCATACCCTTCCCAAGTCGCCGAGGAGAACACCCCGAGGACAACGAAGGAGCACTAATACAGATGAACTTCAAGTTTAACATCAAACTGAACTTCAAAATGAACTTCAAGGTCAGCAACGTGCCGAGGAAATAGTTTCACGAGTAATGTCTCACGACAAATTTTACGGGGTGTTGGTACAAAATGACCTCATCCTAGTCTTTCGAAACAATAATTAAACTTCCAGGAAAGACAATCTAGTGTGGTTTCTTCGTAGAAGTTGCGCCTTTAGTATATGCCCCATATTATACCTAGGATTCCATTTTCGGAGTTTATTTTTTTGTGAAATTCGGAGGGTGTTTTTAGGAATTTTTTGCTGGAAGTTCAGGGTTTATCAGAATTTATTTTTAGATTCTCGATTTTCTGAAACTGTTTATTTTACTTTATTTTTTTTAAATAAAAATAATGTAGGACACAAAAAATCACTGGTATTGGAAGGTTTTACTGCATTTGGCATTGGCACCCTTGCTATTGGCAGTATTCACTGTCCCACGACAAGTCTTGAAAACAAGTCCTACTTCAATAAACGTCGGTACTTTGAAATAGCCAAACTCCTGAATGCAAATGCAAATTGGGGGTGTACGAGCCAAACCAACGAAGGCATCTGGCATGCCCCGGAGGACTGGGGATTAATTTAGACTACCTGGGGGATCTTGACGTGCAACCGAAAGCTTGGTTACACGACATCTTTTTTGCAATAAGCCTCCACAGTTTGCGGGCACCTTGGCCGGGACTCGAACCCGCCAACTGGGGATCCGTAGGCCGCTGCTTTTCCTCAGTGCCACCGAGGCAGGAAAAAAGACAAAAGACACTATTCACGCATAAAATTTCCATCTTTCACCATTATAAAAACACCATCCCTCTTCCCTCCAAGACTCGCAACTAGTGTGGTTCAAATTGGAACAGGGAACAGTGGCTTTTGTTTTGGTCCAAAGTACATTAGCCCATTGTACAGAAAGAATGTTGACAAGATAAATGAGAAACTAGCTTTTGTCAATAATCCAAGAGGATGAAAAAACGACCTTTTCTCAGAGCCTCTAACCCTGTGCTCTGACAAACTTTATTCGTCAAGTCTTTTTTCATAGTTTACCAGCATGACCTTGAAATTCAGTTTTTCCGATAAATCTAATTTTACCGGCGAGTGTTTCTTTGAGTTTATCGAACTTAACTCGAAAACGCAGAACACTAATTATATTATACCACTAAAAGCAAAGAGAAGTGTACAATACTGTCAACAAGCACGACTAATTCAAATGGGGTTGAAATACATGTTTCTTTGGCATTTCCGTACTATTCCTGCGCGTCTCTTACGAAAGCTCTGTGTTATACAAGGCATCATTCCATTTACGCAAGTTGCCTCAAGCACCTGGACACTTGCTCTGAAAGAGTTTTCCCTTCATGTGCTGGTGCACAACCATGAACATGTCAATAAACCTTCAAAATTATGTAATACCTACAAAAATGCTTTCAGGTTTTGAAGATATTTTCAAACTAGCTTCGGGGCAGAAGTGAATAACTACACTGGCCACTAGCAAAAAAATTAAAATAAGTTGCAGTTGCAATATAACTACGATACTTCTGGCCCCCTTTTTGTGTACTTATGCAAACACCTAGGTAAAGCACTAACAAAGTCACAAAGAAATAGGTTGTACGTGGTTGTGTAGACTTCATTTGCATACCGATGATATCGTTCTCTTCCTTTTTTTGACATTCACATATCTTTTGTGGCACACAGAAAATCAAATGTATACGAAAAAAGCTGCTCACTAATTCTGAATTGACAAATGCTCCATTTTACTACTGAAAAAGTATGCTTTATTAACCAGACAAGTAGAGAAAACAGAATGCACGTTTACGACATGCCCCATGAGAAAAGACTTTCCTAACGGCTCATTTAGACGTACACGAAAAAGTGCACACAATTGACATTTGGCAAGTGTTGAACCATGTTGAGTCCGCCTTTTGTAACACGTGTCGTCGTGACGGAAGCACCATTACGAAATCCTAGACATCCATTTCTTCAGGCGACCATCGCGTCAGTTGATCTGTGGAAATGCCCAAAAGTGGCTGCTCGCACATACAAGCCATTGTAAAACTTTTATAAAAAAATATGTGACAGAATTCTAGGCAACAGATTAGTAACAGGGACAGACGCCAGTTGCCAAGTGCCTGCTGGTCCCAGCTTTGGTAACACCGGGGGTTGGCCTCAGTGGTGGAAGAGGCGGAGACCCGAATGGATCAGCGTGATGCCATACTCGTTGCACGCCTCGATCACTCCCTGATCGTTGGTCGAGCCGCCGGGACTCACAATGTACTGCACTCCACTCTGCAAATGAAGGAAGACTTCGTCACAAACGCCGCATTTCGTGCTCCCAATGGAGACACCGTGCAGAGGAGGATACACGGACGGTGGTATCGTGCACATTCAGCGGGACAGTTGGTTTAGGCTGCTCTGCAGGACCACTGAAGGCTATTCCAAAACATTTAAGAAACTGTTTTTGTGTCCAGTCATTTTAACGTACCACCCAATGTTCTTTACCATTTTCAGACAGATAGTTTGTAACAAAATAGGCCTGCCAGCACGACAGAGGGTTCGGCGACAACATCAAACAAGATGATCTAGCTCGGTAGAGCCGATCGGCTAAACTTAAAACAACACTGAAATGAAATAAATGAGACACAAGTCTTACAAAATCCTTTTTCCATGGAAAAAAACAACAAAAACAAAAGCATATGTTTCAATATTTGCGTTGCTGGATGCAAATTAAGTGGAAGTAGCTCAGGCCCGTAGCTCCCCCACCCCTCCTCCGAACAAAAACAAATAATGATGGCGATACAGGGTGTAAAAAATAAGAATAACGAGTTTCTCTAGACATCCTGAAAGCCGAATGGACCGCATATTTATTTTAGTTCATTGTCCTTTTGGTCACTTTTAACGCGCTTCGACAAGTGCTGACAGACGCTTGTATTGGACCGTGGCTCTTGCATTATGAAACGCTAGAATGCACCTTTCATGTTCGTGTCTTGCGGGTGTTGCTGCAGACGGTGATAAACGGTGTCAGGATAGCTGATGGATGTAGGCGATGGCCGTGCAAGTCTGTTCTAACGGCAAAACGATGCTTTACGCTGCTTTGCATCTGCTCGCACAACTAGCAGGCGGTGTCAGGCGGTCAGACGGCAGAGTTGACGCATCGGACGTCCCGACTGGAAACATTAGGCTTGCATGTGGGTTTGGCCGAGCAGCCAAGCCAATCCAGTAGTTATGGGCGAAGCCATCGCTCTGCGGGTAGAGCCTAGAGCGGGTCGCAAGTCTGCACTTGAATCGACTATCGCGGTGTATACGAGGTGTGATCAAAACGTTCTGGGACTGATTTTGTAGCATAAAAGAGAAGGCAGCACAGTGATGCGCACGCAGCAGTCAAAGGAAGGGACCTTCGTGTCACGTTATACCGTGGTCACAAGAACACGTTACGCAAGTTTTTGTGACCACGCGCACGGGCACAATGGCGATTTAACCAAAGACTGCAAACCAGAGCGACAGCGAACATCAATTCTGCGTCAAACTCGGCAAATATAAAACAGAGCGCTTCGAAATAATCCACCAGGCTTGTGCCAAAAAGCAGTGAATTTTATATAGTGTTTTAAGTGGCACTGGTGCTTCAGGAACGGCAGAACATCGCTGGAAGACGAAGAGCGCATGGGCGACCTTATCTGACCTCTCTGACTTCAGTGACTTCAGTCAAAACGCGTCGCACACCTCACTGCTTTTTGACATAAGCCTTTTAGATCATTTCAGAGGTGTCTGTTTCAGATGTGCCGAGTTTGACATAAAATTGATGTTCGCTCTCGCTCTGGTTTGCAGTGCACAGTGAAACTGCCATTGTGCCCGTGCACGTGGTCACAAAAACTCGTGTAGTGCAGTGTCAAATGTTCTGAGAGCGACGCCCTTTGGTATAACAAAACATGAAAGTCCCTTCCTTCGACTTCTGCGCGGGAATCACTGTGCTGCCCTCTCTTTATGCTAGAAAATCAGTCCCAAACTTTTTGATCACACCTCATATATATGCGCTGAAAACTTTTTCTTTCGTAATTTTCTTTTTAAATTTTAGTGTCCTTTAGCTAAAAGTAGCAAGTTACCAAAAAAGTTCACATTAGAAAAAAAGTTTTCTATGTCCAAATTAGCTAATCCTTCATTTCTAAATGCCCAAACAGACTGAACGGTCAAGTGGTTTTTACATAACATGAGTCGAGGGTACTTGCATTTTCTTTAAACCCAAGTGCTTGTTTCATCCTTATTTGCAACTCTTATTTGCTCTTACCTGAAACTCAACTTCTTACACCATATCACAGAATTCAAGAGAAACAAAGCCCATCTGTGAAATGCTCATTCTTCATAATACGACTGGCAACCGGGCAATTTGTTGCATCAAAAAGTCATAGGTTGATTTAAATGGATCACTTCGAAGTTCACACCTGGATAGACGGGCAGTTAAATGCAGGAAATGTTAACCGAACAATTCAACAATGCAGTGTCACAAGGTGCTTACCAACAAGAAAAGAGAAAAAAAAAGAATAACTTGAAAAAGTGACAATTGACAACCTTGCGGGACAACTAGCGCCACACTCTTCAGAAACCAAGTGAAGGGGCACACGGACCTTGCCAAACAGCTACATGCTGCTTTTTGTCCCGTCTTGGCCTCTCAAGTAAAGAGAAAATAAAACCGATATTCTGACCCGATTGCCAGTTTGCCTCCTGCCCTACCTTCTTTCCCTTCTTCCAAAATCTTGCAAAGGGACCATATTGTTTTAGTAATTGTCACGAAGTAATGCTCATTAAAAAGATTGCAGGATGCTAGTCATACTGCAATGACTACATTTTTCCTCTATGGTGGCAGACTGACATCCCTAGAGGCTACGCACAATGTGTCCCAAACGTTTACGCCGTTGCCCGATGAAAGAGATATCTGGTATATAGTCAGCTAAAATATTCGTCATAGCTAGAGCCCTGCGCGGTTAACAGTTTGATTATCCACATCCGATCTGCAGACTTTGAATCTGCATCCACAAGCTTTTTACATTATTGCATCCGTATACAATCTGCATCCGGATACTTTGTACCCGTATCCGAAACACATCCGCAAAATGTGGAACCGCATCCGACTCACAATTCAGGCATTCACTGTACATCATAACATCAAGCGTGAATGAAAAAAAAAAAAAATACAGATAGCACTTTTTAAGCTATTTGCTTATCTTTGTACAAAGAAACCTTCGGGTCACCATTCAAAGTGGATGTCATTTTATCATTATCAGTTTCATCATATTTATATTAAAAGCGGTCAGCCTTCACGAGAAGGAAAAATGATCTCAGTTATGTGATTGTCCCAGGAGTCTGCGACACTGCTCAGAAAAAGCACAAAAGGATTTTTCTTTTTTCTGCGTGGCTGCCGCTGGCAATGTTGGCGCCCTGGCGTCGTAGTTGGACGAATATGCGTCATAGCCGGACGAATATAAACTACCAGACTTTCTTGGCTAGAACTCTAAGCATACAAAAAAGAAACACAGGCAATTTACAGGCCACCTATGTGCCTGTCCTGTTGATTCCAAAACTTGACAAACCGTGGCGCCACAAGGCCGCGCTCGCTGTCGAAGCACTTTTGTTTTTGGTATCATTACCACACTACTCTCTGCGGAGAGGGGGGTTTCTTCTACATTCTTGTGACTTGTACGTCTGAGGTCTTCTTTGCCCGGACAAAGTTTTCCGCTCTTTCCTGCCAAAGAACTAGCTTTCTCGGGACGATTGATGCCCTGCATTCTTTACTTTTTCTATAGATAGAATTTTTGATGAGATAGAACGCACTAACTGAAGCGATCTTCAGTGAGAATCAGATCTTTCTTAGGATGTATATTGTTTCTTCGAAACGTGTTTTGTGGAAATATGTTTCGGGGACAACTTTTCATGGACATACATTTCATGGACACACGGTTCGTCCACGCTGTATGTTTTGTGGGCACATGCCCCTGCGACATTTTGTCGACAACGCATTTCTTCACCAAGCCGCTAAAAGCTAGTGCGCTTAACCGAACAATACCCCCTCCCCTGTTATCCAGGAGAGACGCAAAAAGTTTTGTTACGAAAATAGCAGGGTTGTGTGCGTCGAAACGTCTCGAGTTTTTTGATAAAACGAACGGGGGAAGTCTTTCGATGAAACGTCGCATGTCGATGAAACGATTTGTAGATGAAACGTCAGTCGACAGAACTGAATGCCACCGGGCAAAAATTTTGATCCGGATCCTTGGATATCCGCATCGGCAGCCCTGACATCCGCATCTGATCTGCAATCCACATAAATCTGTCCAATTTTTATTCGCATCCACCAGTTTACTGCAAATATCCGCGGATATGCAGGGCTCTAGTCATAGTGCAATCTAGCAATTAGTTTTATTCTGTAAGATACTAAATACCTGTTTCTTTAAAAACAATAATAATGTATTTTTCTTCTCAACTGACCAGTTGCCATTTAATATGAAAGCTCTCGTGTGTGTGTATGCATATAAATTTTAGAGGACAAGTGTGAATACGAACTCTCCTTCGAGGGTAATTTTCTGTTCGTCAGGTTGAGATGCTTACTTTCAGATACACTAAACTCTCACTTGAGCGAACGTCAATTTAACAAATTTTCAGAATAACGGACTTTATAAAAAAGTCCTTGGCAGTTTTCCTATGCATTATGTGCAGAAATGGTTCAGCTAAACGAAAAACAAATTTCGGAATAGCGAATATTTCAGTTCAACGAACTTAATCGGTGGACCCAGGATTATTTTTACAATCGGTTCAAGGAGGTTTTGTGCTCTGCAGTGCTGGCATAGCCGATGTCCGCTGCCCCGCCGCCGCCGCCGCCTCTGCAGCGGCGGCGTTTGATCGCTGGCACTTACAGCGCGGCCGAGGCAAAGCGGCAGTGCAGTAGACGAAAACGAACCACGTGGTGTGTCTGTTTTTCTTTGTCATCAGTTCTGTTCAGCCATCTTAGTTTTGGGTAACAACGGCAGGACGGCAGTTTGTGGGCCCACTTTCGTAATGAGTACAACGAAACGGGAGTGGTTGTCTCTATCAGACAAGCTCAAAATCCTTCAGCCTCTGGACAACTGGTCAAAGGCAAGTGGACATTGCAAAGGACTATGGGATTCCACCGTCGACGATGTCAACGATAGTGAAGCAAAATTCGAAGCTTGAAGGAGAAACTGCATTCAATCCCAACAGAGAACAACTCTGCACGGGGTATTTCGAGCCTAGTCGACAATGCCGTTGCGGCATGGCTTCGTCACAGCGACTCTCTGGACAGCTTTGTTATTTCATGTGCTTTAAGAGTGCCGGTGCAAATGAAAATTGCAGATTATTTTTCAAAATGAGAAAGGCAGCAACGTAACTGTTAAGCGACTTGTATATATCGATGTACATGACTCCATAAATTGCATTTCACAATTTTGACTCAATGTATGCTGTGCCCTATGCTGCTCATTGTTCTAGTGAATATATTCAGTTTAGTGAACTTTCAGTTAAGTGAACCATTTCCTTGGGTCCCTTGAAGTTCGCTCAAGTGAGAGTTTACTGTATATTTGACCACGAATGTGGAAGGAATGTTTAGTACAGCCTTGAAGCTGCAAGTTTTGGTTCAATCTCAATGTGCTTACAAAGTGCAAAGAAGTGTGCAGACAACTAACGGAGTGAGTGTTGGACGGGCTAGTTACCTGGCGAGCCCGGTCGATGTTGTCCCTGAACGGGAAGAAGGCATCCGAGCTCAGAGCCACCCCGGAGATCTTGGAGATCCAGTCCTTCTTCTCTGCCTGGGGAGGGGCAGGCACGTCACGCATTAGCCAAAGTGAGTACCTGTTTCTGGCAGACGCTCCTCAGAAAAATACCAGAGGTGTAGTTCATGCTTCATCCACTTACAACTGAGTGTCCAAGTTAAGCAGGCTTCATTACAAAAACTAAAAGAACTTATCGAG
Organism: Ixodes ricinus; assembly: GCA_037355805.1. Classification (NCBI taxonomy): domain Eukaryota; kingdom Metazoa; phylum Arthropoda; class Arachnida; order Ixodida; family Ixodidae; genus Ixodes; species Ixodes ricinus. Next base: position 18,912 of record JAZHYW010035662.1, read on the forward strand.
GTTCTGTCAACAGTAGAAGGTAGTATGCATGAACATTGAATTGAAACATATTGCAACAAATCTCCGGCACCCACAAATAAAAAATAAGAAAGTTTATGCAGGGTGTGCCAAGACTTAAAAAAGCTGGTGCACGCTATGCATGCCAAGTGTTGTTGCTATGGTTACACAATCTCTTGCCAACCAATGGAGGTGAACCGCCACCCCGAGGCAGTCTCGTTGTGGAGGTGAGGCTATATAAGAAAATGACACCATTAGGTCACGTGACTAACAATGTCATAGGTCATACGAATAATCACATCAATAGACACGCAACTATAACAATGTGATTAGTCGCACAAACTGGCGACGTCATTTCCGCGACGCTTTTGCACCTAGCTTTGACATCCTTTGTTTTCGCCAAATGCTTATTGCGCGTTAAAATGAATGGGCTTATGGACACATGAGTGGCTTCCCCCACCTCGGTCAGCTGTGGCAGCGGGTTCTCGACCGAGTTGTGGTACTGCTCCAGCGGCATGTCCTGCCAAAGACACGGTTGGGACACAATGAGCAGAGCACGCAGCCGTCCCCTTGCAAAGGCCCGAGAGAAGCGAGACTACAAGGACGCAGCATGGGGCCAGCCACAGAGAGACAAACAATTGGGCTGGAAAAACGCCTGCTAAAGCAATATAAGCTCCTCGACATTCGTTAAAGCGACAATACACCGAACGTCCTTGAGGTATGCGCGAGACTTACAATGTATTCGCACGAGAAAGTTTTTATCCGAGGAAAGGAATAAACGTCAGTCAAGTCCTGAGGTCGCACGCATCGCGTGCAGATATCCGCCAATCCTCCGAGCCTGCGGTGAGCCGCGGAGAATCTGCGACCGGCACGCAGAATATCCCTCGTCCCAAAGGAGAAAATGCCGCGAGAAGGAGGAGGCGGTGCGGAATATCCATGCGACCATTCGCTGTGGGTGCCTTTCTTCTTTTGTCAATGCCTTTCATTCGCAACGACCACAAACACGTTCACAAAAAGAGACTCCGCCGACTCGACTTGCACGAGACAATGCCGCACAAATGGTCGCTTGGATATTCTGCACCGCCTCGTCCTTCTGGTAACATTTTCTCCTTGCAGCTTTATGACATACTCGGTTTTCGCTGGAAATAAAGATATGTCGTGCGAATATACCTTCACCCTTGGGGTCATCTGTCGGGTATCTCCCGACAAATAAATATTCCCGTTCCGGACAAGTGTCGCCCCGATAGGTTCATTTCTCCTTTGCAGTCAAGCGTTGAGCGCCTCCCAACAATTTCAACTTGCGCCATCTCTTATCGAGTATGTAAACTATGCATACTTGGTTTTTGTCCCTCCAACAAGTGCCGTAAGAGGCAAGACAATTTTTTATTGCTAGATGCATGGACGGGCATTTTGCGCACGCTTTGAGTGTTCAAGGTGGCAGCTTCTACTCCGTTCGCATTTTACGTGACTGAGCAGTCTGGAGACTGTGCAGTCTGCAGTGACAGAAAGTCAAAAGGCAAAGACATGAAAATATTTTCTACCGTAAAACCTGCACTCGATACCCTGGCTTGCACCCCGTCATTTGCTTTGGAAAGTATCATATGCTGCGCAAATACCGCTAGTATAGTTCAATAATTCAAACCAAAACATTCAGAACAATGCAGAGTTATTTCAAGCTGAACAAATTGATTGTAGTACCTATTGAAGAGTCGAATTTGAAGTCGCTCATTGATTCTATCTTTTTCGCTTATATTAATTTGACTACAAGCGGAAAACTCGCATGACCCCGAAAGGTTAAGAAACGACGCAAGAGAAACAAGAGCGGCCAGCACCTGACCGAAGACGCCTCCGACGTAGACGTCGATGATGTTGGAGATCTCGGCCCGCTTGACCCCTTCTTGAACACCATCGCCTTCAGGTTAGGGTGCTGACGCAGCCACCTTGGGGCGACAAAGGGTGTCGGACGAAAGTGGTGAGAGTGAAGTGGCAGAAAACATGCCACGCAGCGTTCAGCCAATCGCTCCTTACTAAACTCATAAAATGCATAAACGGAAAAAATAACGGCACCAAACGACAAGTTTCATGTTTTTGCCAGTGCAAAAGTACCTAAACTATGCATTGCTGAACACTTAGTCTCCGTATAAATAAAGTGCTAGCTGTTCGGACCAAATTCCTAAGTTTCTGAACTTGCCGTTTTCCAATTCGAAAGTTACAAGAGATTTTCAGAAATTTACGATGGCAAAGCAACACCCATTCCACGCTGCCAATGCTATACATTGTGTATTTCTGGGCTTCGTTGGCCCCCATTAAACATTTCTGAAAGTTGCTTACAACCTCTCTGCAGTACTTTACGGTATATGGCTCGTTATAATACATCAAAATGAAACCAACAAGCTGCTCTTTAGAAGGAAAAAGACATAATAATGTACAAAAAAAGCTTTCCAAATTTAATTGTTCAACTGGGAATTTTAGCAAAATGAGAGCAAAAGGTGGAAACATTTGCGACTGTACAAGACCATGGTATGAATCTAAAACTTCAAAAATATACCAAATGTGCACCACACCCACCACTGTAAGCTTCTGCAAGCTAGTGCACTTTAGCTGTTACTGTTGTTTTTTGGTCTGGCAACAATTTAGCTTCTGTGGTGCCATGCCGTTCAGAGAAGCTGTTTATGGTACACATGTCCTACAAGACAGTTTTCTTTTTGAGCAAGACCTTGCTCCGTTAGCTGTTTCTCTTCTGCAGTTTTTTATGCGTGCGGCATGTATGAAACGTGTGCCCCAACTCGGTATGGTCTGGAAAGCTAGGACGACACTCTCCAACGAGCACCTGTCAATATTCCGTCCCTCAGACATGAAATGTTGCTGCAGGAGCTCAAATCATATGATCCCACATCATGCACAGTCTTCACAGCTGCTGTGATCCAAAAAACAAGCAGCTAACACAGCTAAACAGCACAATTGAGGTTGTCTTTGAGGCTGCCGCCGTGCAGAGATTTATTTCTCATAGCTCCCCAGCTTGTCACTAAGCACAAAAATAAATCGAAAGCGAAACTATTGTTCTTTGGCTATCCACGAGATGGCACAATCTGTTGCCGTGCAGCAAGTTTGAATGTCGGTGCCACGCGGACACCGATTACGGGCAATCGATCGCCTATGGATGTGTTTTGGAAAGAGTAGGCAAGCTTTGAAACTTCGACCACTTGCACAGACTGCTAGTGCTACTTTCCAGCAGAGACAGCATTTGGCGATGTGTAGTTCACTGTTGCGATAAAAAATAAACACCATAGATTATTCTCAGATACATCCTGTGGAAAGAATGAACACACGGGGCACCATCTTTTCATTTTCTCCCCTTGTCTATTATCTCTTAGCACCACTATCCTTTCCAGTTATGCCATCCAAATGGCCCTAGTGCTTAAAGGTTGTTTCACGGAACGTCGTTCAGATTGTTCCTGGGAAAACTATGCGTCACGCAAAAAAGGTTTAACCTATGTCCGGTTGGTCTTTGCCAAAAGGCCTATTCAGGAAAATTAAAACAAAATGTTTGTAGTATTGAAATTATTAATTACTTTAGAATAATTAACTTTTTAATTAGTAAACTTATAGGTATGCAGTGCTGCGATTGGTCCAGTCATTCTTGAGCACCTTTTGGAGCAGCCGAAAGTCCCTTGTGGAGAAGCAAAAGTAACTTTTGGAGTGTAAGCACACACTATTTTCATTCACACCAGTGCAAATATTATGTTAAGATTTATGCATTTGTCTACTTTGCCTTCCCTCTTACCGTATTTTTGCGATTCTAAGCACCCCCTTACTTTCAAACATAAACACCTGAAAAAACGTTTGCATGCGAATGTAAGCACCCCCCTCCCAACAAGAAATTTGAGATCGGAGACACCGGTATCGCCGAGCGCCGGAGTCGCGAACGGCCGCTGGCGCTTGGTTTCAACGTCAGTTAAAAGATGGCAGCACATACCCAAGTTTTCCACTTTCGCATCCGTGCAGGTTGCGAAAGAGGGTGCGTTGCCACGGCTCTGTGCGTTGCCGTACCCTCTATCGAAGATGTTTTGTCTGTTTGGTCTCCTTGCGCTTGTTGCAGTCGGTTGTTTAGTCTGTTAAGCCTATTCGTCCACGTTAGCCTCGCAATCGTATTCCTTTCACTGTGTGCACGTGGTTTGCGGAAGTCGTCCGTCATGAGTGCGAAGAGAACTTCATACACGATGAAGTTCAAGAGAACTGTTATTTCTTGCGCGCAAGACAACGAAAATCACGGCGCTGCTGAACAGTTCGGAGTGCGGCGTTCCGCGCAAGCCAAGGCTGGGTGGAGCGGATGATGAAGAGAGCGGTTTCTCTTTGAGACGCCGCACCACTATCTGCCAGAAGCTACCACTGGACTTCGAGGACAAGCTTGTCAACTTCCAACATTATGTGATGAAACTGCGTCGCGAATCTCGCTACGGACTCGGGCAGATCGGCAATGCCGATGAGACCCCTGTGTACATCGACATGCCAAAGATGTGCACCGTGAACAAAGTAGGCGCCCGAGAAGTAAAAGTGCGTACGACTGGCTATGAGAAGCAAAGGGTGACCGTAATGCTGTGCATCACAGCTGACGGTCGGAAACTTGCGCCCTACATCATCCTCAAAAGACTAGTCGCGAGAGCGACTAGTCGACCGTGGTGCAAACTGATGGCAAGCGGGCTACTCTCCAGTCTTTATTTATTTCCTTTCGAACATTTATTCTTTCATTTTGATTATAATAAATTCATACATATTTCTTGTGCAAATTTCGTATTTTCGGGCCATGTTCCGAATCTAAGCACCCCCCCCCTCTTTGAACATCGTGGGTGTGAAAAAAAGGGGGTGCTTAGAATCGAGTAAATACGGTATGTGCAACTTTAGCATGAACTGCAAGGCAGGTTTGATTCCCTAGCTAGTCACACATTGAAGCACCGGGCACGGTAACCACATGTTAATTGATGAAGAACTGCTGTGAATGAACATTGTAGGTATGAAGTCAGATAGTATATTCCATTGAGATAATGTTGGAATAGAATAGCACCCAAACTTGTGTTTTCTTTAAGGCTGCGATACAGCTTCAGTTTTTAATTTTGATATTGTGTCATTTGATTATGACTAAATGAAATTTTATACGAAGAACTACTTGATAAAAAAAATCTGCATGTGAAGGATAAATATAAATTCTTAAAAAAACAATTCCGCCAAACTTGTCAAGGTTATTCCTAAGCTCGCATTTTCTGCTCCAGCTAGTTTAGTGCCGATTTACTCTATTGGTTGTGCCATCGAACTGATACACCTATATGAAGGTAATAACTACACGAGAGTTGATATAAAAGATAAACATACGTAGAGCAGTTCATAAAAGTTTTCTCGCAATAATAAAGTACCCTTTAAAAACCTGAAGTGTGAAAAAAAAAAAAAAAGTCAGAATATTGCAGTTTATTACATATACAGCCAGTGGCATACCAACTTGTTTCTGAGGGTGGGGGAAGTATTTCTTGGGCGCCGCCGGCCAGTGTTTGCGCTGCCCAGTGGCGGCTGTTTCAGAGGGAGGCAAAACACATGCCGTGCCCCCCCCCCACTCTGAGAACTGGGGGAAACGCCCCTTGCCCCCCCCCCCCGATTGGTACGCTCATGTATACAGCCGCAGTTTTATTCAAAAATTGTGCGAAACGTCCCACTCTAAAAGCGTGCATTCCCTAAGCACACGGGTACGCTGCAGCAAAGCAAGATGTGCAAAATCGCAGTGCCCGCCTTGTGGTTGTCGCTTCACTGCAATACACCAGTGTGTGGTGAGAAGCCCACTCAACAAAGCATACCCACCAGAACAGACGACGAACGTGAGAAATATTGCAAAACTTATGAGTACTGTCGATGTCTGATAGAGATCAAATAGAATATAATGTTAATTGTGACAATGAGTGAAGGGTCTGAAAATTTGCGCCGGCCTACCGCAACGATCTGGACGTGTACCGGGCCCGATTTATTAGACTAATTTTCGAGGTAAACAACAAGAAACAAGATGGCGGGTTCCAGTTGCCATATCCATCTTTGGTTGCTGGGTATTGCACATGTTTTCCTATGGAGCTCGTGTGATTATGAGCGCATAACTATTGGAACTTGCCTCCGAACGATCGAGCTCGTTCTGGGCAAGAATTTACGTGTCTAAGAGGTTCTAAACTCGTCGAAATGTTCGACCCAACAGATGCAAGGATACTAATGAAGAGTGGCATTGGTACCCGCAAGCGTCCCGGCCTGAGACACGTAGCATTTTACTACGTTATGTGGAGTTTGACTGTTTTACATCGAGGTATAACCGCGAGTAAAGGCAAAATTTTTTTTTGCAGTTGTGCTCGACAAAAGTACGGCGATTTACGAGCGCGAGTTGCTGGGACATGCGCGTTTCATATTTAATTTATTTCCACCTTAAAGGCCCGGTTAGGACATTACATAAGGGGGGGGGGGCAGTATAACGAAGAATACAATAGAAGACGCATTAGTAGAACAATAATAGAACACAAAAAAAAAATAAGAACAGAAGAAATTGTGCATATTGGGATAGTACGAGATTGTAAAATGCGTACAAAGCTACCACGTTTCACACTACGCAGCGACGTCCTAGCGGCTCGTAGTTGTAACTCGAGGCAAGTTCTCGCAACGTAGCCGGACGCTAGTAATATATGTGAGTGAACTTAACTGTGCTTCGTACAAAGTACGGCAGTAAAGTGCTGCTGCACTTTGCTGCCGAGCAGCCACTCAGATTAGAGCCACAGACGCGCTGCAAAGACCGCCGGCAACAGCCTCTGCATCGTCCTCCGCTCCCCGCTCCTCATCTGGGAAGCGACTTTTCCGTATCGCACACGGAGAAGCCTTCGTGGCGTGCTGATAAGGGCGTTCGGAGCAGGAGCAACGACATACCTATGATGTACCGACGGAGACAATAAAAAGAACTTAGATTTGAGAGAGGGAGCAACTCCAATTTAATGGCAGACGCCTCCTCGGCAGATGGGCTCAAGTGCGCCTGCATTTGGTTGTCTCGTGGCCAGCATGGCGAGGGAACCGGGTGGAGAGGCGGACAAGTTTGAAGACGCTTTTGACATCTTGCATGCTGCAGCTCGTTTTGTAAACGTGGCCCACAAACCACGTGACCCCAATCAAGCAGTTGCCCCTTTTCCTAAATCTAGGCTCTCTATACCGACGAAACACGAACTTGAGCGCGAACTCGGTGCCGTGCGCGCTTTGTTTGCTTCGTGTTCCGTGTCGGCGTTGCTGGTCGGTGTGGTCGCTCTCTGCGCGAAAGTCTTGTGTACTTTAACGGGGAAGACGAAGGCAATCTCCTCAAAACAAATGCGTGCCGCCATCCTCGACGAAGTGCGCATCGACCTAAAGAATGCCGTTCACAGCCGGCGTCCTCCATGGCGGCTGTCGTGGCTGTCAATAGGGCTCTGGACGCGGTCTGTACATAGCTCGCAGGATTTTCTTTCGATAGGAGTTTCTCGCTGTAGGCCGGAAGCGGTTCTGATCTAGCAGACAGCAGAGTAGCTTCGGCCGCTTTCTGCGGGCACGATAAACATGTGGCCATAGCAACCCGTGTTATATATTTATTTTTTTGTGCGTTACTTTTATAAAAGTTTAGACAAAACGAAGACAACTTCCTTAAAACTGGTCTCGACAGTGCTTGCCCACAACTATTTGTGGGTCGTTGGATTTAGCAACTTGATCAGCGCAGTTCCCGGTGATTTTTGTCCAATAATCTCAGGCAGCAATTTGTGCCACTTAGTACTTTGATTAGACGAAGCTAGGGTGCCGGTAGCACCGTCTCTGCTGCCACTCTTCTGTGCACTCCACCCGACTCAAATTTAAGGGGTTCCATTCTCGAAGAAACAAAGCAAGGCTTCCAAGAAGGCCTCGCAAATTCATTTTCGACCAAGAATTTCAACTTGGTAGGCTCCAGTGCCTATTTTTCTGACACTTTCTACAGCAGTCGCAATGTCGTAAGCGAGGGTTTTAGGATTGACACACCCAAAATATGACAAAGGGAGAAGTCTCTCACCAGTTGTTGGCCTTGTCCCCAGCGAGCCGGGTGCAGTGGATACGTGACTGCTGGCCAGCACCGATGCCGATCACCTGCACACCCAATCGCGATGCTCAGAGACACTGCCTCAGCTTCCACTTGTGGCAGCGTGCACATCCCCCGCACACACCTCAGCACACGGGTCACAAACGACGCTTTCGTCTCTATTTGTGTTGAGTTGTGCGCTAAAAGCCCTGCATTTCAACCGGGGCCTCATTCATTCCTTGTAACCCCCATTTCTCTTTGAATTACGAAGCTCTCTACATGATGCATCTATAATTGCATTTCCGAAATTCCCTTCCAGTTTTTGCCTAACTGTTTTAGCCCAATTGTACACCTGGCCAAAGAGAAAAAATCACCGAGCCTCTTTATCAGCTGAAATATAGACCCACACTCGAAGCGTTTCTTCATGTTTGTATGGTTCTCAACTCTAACAAATATAGAAGCAAATTTTCATTTCCAAAACAGAAGTCTGAAGAAATAATCCCCAGAGAACAAGAAGCCCCCTCAGATGGTACCCTTGACCTTCACAACGATAGATTCTCCAATGATTCCTCCATAATTCAGTTTCACAAATTAGCAGTTAAACAGTATATAGGATGTTTCATTTTAATTCAAACACATTTTTTCTAAAAAAAGGTGGCGAGAGTTAGTTGAGTCCCGTCAACACCGTGTTTTTATCAGCCTTGGCGGACATTACGTGATGGATGCGGCATTTGAATTTTTGTGGCAGGTTTTGTAGCGGGCATAATATTGGTTTGGAGCAAGCTCTGATGCTTTTGGAGTAGATGCCGATATCTGTTTGCTTATCACTTGAAAATGAAAAAGTGGTTGCATCGTTAAATGGAACACACAGCCTTCTTTTTAGAAACAAGGCTTGGGTCAGAGTAGGTTCCATTTAACGAGTCACGTTGTCCCTTGTGTTGTCGGTGCACCCCCAAGGACATGCTGCCGAGATATTGATCACATGATTGAAACGGCTACGGTAAAATACCGGAGAAGCGCCCACCCCACTTCCACTGAAAACTGGGTATCTAGACATGGGCACTTCATCCAGTCACATGGGCGCGCGGTTGCAGATCATGGGAAATGAGTGCACACGAAACTGGCAGCATCTTTGGCACGTAACATATACTTTTTAGAATTCCCAAGTTTGAGAAATGTTAATAGTGGGCGCTTGAACGAAGTGGGTGATTCCGCAGTATTTTATGGTATGTCACTTTTCCAAGAGTCACTGGGGGCAGGGCTTGCAGGACTTTTTAGCTCAAGTTTTAAATTCGGTTAGAAAAAGTGAATATTGATTGATTTATACCTAAAAAATTATTACATTTTTAATTTTCTTTAATTGGTCTGCTTTTTAATAGTAATTGTTGTCAATACCCAACAACCAATATTGAAAAAGTTAATTAACAGATATTAGTTGTACTACAGGTTTTACTTGAGCTAGTTGGTACATACTTGAATAGGGTCAGCTGAACAATTACAAATAAGAAAA
>JAZHYW010035663.1:0-39598 GCA_037355805.1 Ixodes ricinus
ACACATTGTATGTTGTGCAATTGTAATTTTTAAGGAAACTCTTTTTGATGAATGTATGTTGTTTTGCAGGTGTCCTTTCATATGTTCCCTAAGACAGACAATGTCTATCGGAAGTGGATCGCAGCAATCAGGCGTGATGAAAGCAGACTATTTAAAGTGTCGAAGGCCACAAAAGTCTGCTCGAAGCACTTTGTGGAAACAGACTTTGTGCGTAATGTGGCCAGTGGCCGCAGGCTGCTCCACGAACACGCAGTTCCTTCGGTGTTCAGTTTCACCAAGCCCAGAGGCACTAGGAAGCCACCAAAGGAGAGACTTCCACCAGTCATATACCAGGCTTCGCAAGACCTTGAAGACCCAAACCGAAACTTGGACCAAGAATTGCAAAATCACGAAGACCCCTTCCCTATCCCCGAGCTGCAAGAAGTACGTCCACAAGTCACCTCGCAAAATCACGAAGACCCCTTCCCTATCCCCGAGCTGCAAGAAGTACGTCCACAAGTCACCACAGAGTTCATGGCAGCGCCACCTTGCACGTGCAACCTGGGGCCTGAGCTTGAAATGAAGAAGGCTGTGGAGAGGAGGCAACAAAAAGACATTGATTCACTGCGTGCCGAACTAAAACAGAGCAAAGCGCAGGTGTACAGATTAGAAGCTCAGCTGGAGGCCGCGCTTGCAAAATGTGAAGTGCTAGAAGCAAGAAGTGTGCCCTTCGGCGTAGAGAAATTCCGAGCCAATGATGAGGACATTCAGTTTTATACTGGGCTGCCCAATTACCGGAGTTTTCTTATTCTTCTCAATTTTGTCGACGCTGGCGAAAATGGGAGAAATATTCTCATGCAACATGGGGGGCACTCTTCTGTCTCGCAGAAGGCTGGACGGCGACGAAAGCTGTCGGCGGAAAACCAGCTGTTTCTGGTTCTTATGAAGTTGAAGGGTGGAATCTTCCACAAACACCTAGGCCATCTGTTTGACATTTCAATGAGCACCGTGTCAAAATTGTTCAGTGCATGGATGAGCTTCCTTTACCTGAACCTTACACAGTTGTCTCTTTGGCTGCCACGTGAGGCCATTAACCGCACCATGCCAGTTGCGTTCTTGGACAAGTATCCGACGACGCGAGTCATCATAGATGCTACGGAAGTCAGATGCGAAGTAGCAAGTTCCTTTGTCACGCAGTCGGGAACTTACTCTTACTATAAGTCAACGAACACATTCAAAGGTCTCGTCGGCATTTCGCCTAATGGCCTCGTGACATTTGTGTCCGAGTTGTATATGGGATCTGTCTCTGACAAAGAAATTGTGATAAAGAGTGGACTCCTCACAATGCCTTTTGATCAAGGGGACTCTCTTATGGCTGACAAGGGGTTTAAGATTGCCGACCTTCTAAAAGATCTTGGTGTCACGCTTAATATCCCTCCTTTTCTAAATCGGGGCAAATTTTCAGTTGAGGAGGTGGAGGAAACCCAGGACATCGCAGCTTTGAGGATCCATGTTGAGCGACGCATTCAAAGAATTAAGTCCTTCCACATCTTTGATCGACCCATCCCCATCTCGCTAGCACCCCTTGCTAACCAAATGTGGACTGTTTGTACCATACTCACAAACATGCAATCACCATTGATTAAGGATAACGAGTAAATTGTACTTGGAAATGTTCTCGCAGGTGGACCCAACTACTGACGAGTGAAAATGGGAAGTTTTAGTAGATTGTACAACTGCTAGCCTCCAGTACTGTGTAAACGATGACCATTGGCTTGAACAGAATTCACAATGCTTGTATAGAAGTGAATGAACCTTTGATCCTTTCAGCTGTGTTTTGCATAATGTGTTTCTATCCAACACACCAACAATTCTTGGAGCCACTGGCCAGGGCAACTTATTCTGCTAACACATGTGCTTGTGTACTTCGGGAAGCGTTCATATCCTTGCATCTTACAGGAGTCATTTATGTGCCTATGGTACAGCTGATTTACCGTGATTCTGCGTCAGATACTCATTCCAGAATGCTGTTTCGAGTTTTAGCGCCCAATTGTACCGTTCAGACTGTCCAAGATCGGCTTTTCTCTTAAAGAGAGTTTAATTGAATAAACCAATGTCATCAACCAGTTCGACTACACCGCTATTGCTGCAATTCATTGTGGAATCAGCAGTCTTTCTGCCCATGCAACAACCTTGTTAGCTCTTCGTACAGAGCAAGAGAGGGTAGAGCCGTCATGTTCTGCCGCCTTCCTCCTGTGAACTAAATTGGGTGGTGTCGTGCATGCAGCAAGCGGTTGATGAGATCAATTTATTTTTATTAAAAGGAAACATGTCCGAGACCTTCCTGCAGACGCAAGTAGAGTTCAGGTCAGAAGTCTGTGCTAAGAGTAAATTGTGTAGAAAAAAAGGCATGGGAAGTCACATTCATAAATCGATTACACCATGTATGTGTGACCTGAAGCCCCCTAGCAGTCTTTCAACCAAGATCAAACACTGGTTTCCGACTTAATTTTGTTAAAATCACAAAAGTAATCCAGTTACGGCATGCAATACTGAACAAATTACAGGCTCGGGTAGTGCTGCTGATGCTCTGTAAGCAACAGGTTGGTGCCTAAAAATAATAGAGTGGGGTTTGGCTCCTGTAGCACCGGTTTGCACGACTTCGAAACTGTTTTCGTCAGAGTGAGGTTCATCCAAGGAGGAGTGAGCATTGATAGGAGACCAGAGACACTTCTATGTTTAAAAAAGTTTTATATGAAAAATACATTCAACACAAAGAACCGATACAAGGACAACATAGAAGAAATCACACTCCTCCTCCCTCCTCCCCCAGAAAAAACAAACAAAACATCATGGCACAAGGTGACTTACAATTAGCTGAAATTCGCTTTGTATGTTTACAAAATCTTTTACATCTTAAATTTATTCAGCACAAATAAAATATACAACACAAGGACAACAGAAGAAATCACACACCCCCTAAAAAAGAAACAAATTCCCTGTGTCGAAGAGATTTTTCAAGTTAATGCAATTAACGCAGGAGTGTAGGCGAGCTGGATAATATTAAATGATAAATAATCCCTGGAGAAGGGGAACAAGGGGACAAACAACAAACACAAAATCTCCAACATCAGGTAGGTGCGTTGATGAAAAAATCCGCCTGGTCCTGGTATCGAACCCGGGACCTCTCCATTTCCAGTGGAGCGCTCTACCAACTGAGCTAACCAGGAGTTAGACGTCAGTAGAGCAAACGGGTTTTAACAGCCGCCACCAGTCTTGTTACCAACAAGGGTGGTCCTACATTAAGGTTATGAAGTAATGCAATTAATGCAGGGGTGTTAATGCAGGACTCGCCCTTGTTGGTGGCGAGACTGGTGGCGGCTGTTCAAACCCGTTTACTGACGTCTAACTCCTGGTTGGCTCAGTTGGTAGAGCGCTCCACTGGAAATGGAGAGGTCCCTGGTTGGAAACCAGGACCAGGACGATTTTTCATCCGCGCACGAGTCACCTAGCTATTGTTGGAGATTTTGTGTTTGTCGTTTGTCCCCTTCTCCAGGGATTATTTATTGTTTAAGATTTTTCAGACCACTTAGATGGGTAACATTGACCTCACTCCAAACCAGAAAAAAATTCAGAAAAAAGTGAGTGCAAAGAATGGTTCAGCTTACTCAACTCTGCAATTCAAAGCGCAGCAACTACCGTCTGCACTCCAAGTGTGGCAGCAGTTCATTAAAGTAGAAATCTTCCAACTTTTCACTCACACTCTGCCATACTGTTGCATTGAATCTCATCCTTTCAATTAGGATGTAACTTTTTCCATATACAACAAAGTCTGCCCACTGCAGCCCAGAAAGCGCCATTTGTCCGAGGACTTGATAATAAAAAGGATGATTGTCCTTCAGCCTTGTGCAATCTCCACTTACTTTGGAGCAGAAGTCCGCATGGGTGAGCTCTTCAACAGTTTTGTTGTAAAGGGAACGGGGGCACTTAATTTCCACAATCCCATGAGGGGGTCCTCCGCGGGGTCGTGCACAACTCTGTCTGGTGATGCCCCAAGCCATGGGGTTTCAGGGTCGACGAACAGCCCGCATGACTTGACTGTGACCTGGTGGCCTAGTCCTCGGAGCACATCCTCGTAACACTTTGCGGCGAGTGGCTCGTTGATAATGCCGTGTCTGCAAAGTAAGTAGAAAGTTACATTGGCACCGAGGTTTACACGGTGATACAGTGTCCGCAAAACATAAGTTAACGGTTTCAGCACAGTGCAGCACAGTGCAAGAGGCTTAAAAACCGGTCTGGTCTCTCTCGGTCGTACTCGGTTGCAAGAGTGTGAATGGGCCTTAAGCTCGCCACAATGCATTTTTTGTTTTGACCTGTGGCACATTTATCAATTATTTCAACACTCGCCAATGGAAACCTGTATGTTCTTGGGTTAGGCTAGTTTTATTTTTTTTATTGTTTTTGTTTTAAATTTGCATTTTAGTGTGTATAATTTTTTTTATTAAGGTTTAATGGTTTTTATAGCAAATTAGCTCCTTGTAGAGCTGAAATTACAACATTTATATATAGGGTCTCCCCAAACTTAGATGTTACATGCATTTGCTAGCTTCCTTTCTAAAGTTGTAAAATAAACTATAATATATGGCAGTCAGCATTGAAACACAATAGATTGTTCAGACTAATTGGACAAATTTTGGACAAATCCAGATGTTAAGAAATTGCATTCATCCTACCCCTCGGGAAAGTTTGTATAGAGCTATGCCTTTCACCACTATGGGCAGAGGCCAGCTGATTTGTTACCGTTTAGAAGGTGAAGGAGTGATGTGCAGGGAAGCTAAACTCTCTCCCCCTGTCCCATATTGTCTGCTATAATTGTTTCAAATGTCAGGGAGACGGGGGTGGGGGTGCAACTGCCCCCTCCCCCTTGCGCCCTTGTCCCGATGCCAATTGGGGATGCCATAAATAAATGCAACCCGTTATGGCTGCCATTGCATACAAAGGAAAAAATAGAGAGAGAGATAGAGATGGTGGATTATTTTTCTCTTAGGTGTTCATATCAAGGGATACGAACGGTTTTGGATGGTTGTGGCTAAGCGAGCTAGCAATGAGTGGTGCCTGAGTGTTCGGTGTGGACTCTTGTTCAATCGCCAAGAAAGCAAGTCCCAGCCAACTATTGGAGAATATCCTATGAATGGCTCCTGGGATTTTCGAAAATGGTCTATTGTCTCGCAAATGAGTGCACTGGTATTAACTAAGGGCACTTAGCAAGCTGTTTACTCTTTTTTAATATTGCTGACTTTACATTTAAGCATTCATTCTTTACAGGAGGAGGAACACGACTGATCGACCTATCCGGTGATGTGCATTGATGAAGAGGACTCAAGTGCCAAAACTCTGGTGTTGGAGGACCACTTCTTTGAGGTGACGGATATTGTGGCTGGTGCTGCGCTCGTTCTTGCACTGCACTGGGTCCACAACATTTCATACCGTCAAAAAGCAAGCCGGTCACTCGCAGTGATTGGGCACTTCATTGGTTTGAAGTACAAGATAAAGTCCATCTCGGCTGTGGATCTGATCACAAAGTTAGAAACTTTTATCCAGAGGGAATTTGGGTGCCAGTTTTGCCTTTTTTTGCGATGTGCTGAAATTAAAGTCTTGGTTTATTAAGCTCTTTTCTACTGTTTTTATTCTCTGTACGCTGACTTTTAATGAGAACCTATAGCCTCTGTACAGGCTCATGCTCTATGTGCCATTCCACATTTCCTATGCAACCATCTCCTTGTGAACACGTACATAGCCGCTTTAAGTTTTAGGGCTACTATTCATTGCAAAATACTTGAGTTGTCCCTAGTTGTATGCAACAACTCCTGCAATAAGGACAAAAGTATTCCACATTACAGTGAAATCAATGGAGGTATTGACATTCATAAGATTGCAAAAAGAAAAGTACAGTGGTCACACTTCAACTGGCTAAAAATGCCAATTGCCAGTAGAGTTTTTTTTTTTTTCCAGCAAACTTTTTATCAGGAGAGAGCCAATTTTACACTTCTCTTCTTCTAATTCTGTTTTCAGGTGTTTCTGTTACTTTTTACTGGGTTAACTTGCACTCAACAACACAATGAAAACAACATATAACAGTATAATTGAGCAGAATTTGTGTGGCCCCTTCCTGGAGAGTGTGTTTAATTTTTTTATACAGAGTTTAGTCAACACTTCAAATGGGGCTGTACTTTACACAATTCTTTGTGTAGAGTAATTACAGCCCCATTCCAAGTGTTGCTTAAACTCTCTATTAAAGAGTTAAGCACTCTACAAGTAGGGGTCACACAAACTGCTCAACTGTGCTGTTATTTGACATTAACCCTTGCTAGAGAGCATACTTAACTCTTTATTACGGAGTGTAGGCAACACTTCTAATGGAGTTGTATTTACTCTACACAAAATGGTTATATCAACTCTTCCTGGAAAGCATGCTTAACTCTTTAATACAGAGTTTAAGCAACACTTCTAATGGAGTTGTAGTTACTCTGCACAAACAAGTGGAATCAACTCTTCCTGGAGAGTTTTTTAACTCTTCAATACAGAGTTTAGACAACACTTTTAATGGAGTTCTAGTTACTCTACACAAACAAGTAAAACCAACTCTTCCGGGAGAGCATGTTTAACTCTTGAATACAGAGTTTAGGCAACACTTCTAATGGAGTTGTTGTTACTCTACACGATGGAGTGAAGGTAACTTTTCCTGGTGAGTACGTGTAACTCTTGAATACAGAGTTCAGGCAACACTTTGATAGAGTTGAAGTTACTCTACACAAAGGAGTGAAGGTAACTCTGCCTGGAGAGCATCCTTAACTCGTTAACAAGGAGCTTAGGCAACACTTCTGATAGAGTTATAGTCACTCTACACAAAGGAGTGATATTAATTCTCATCAAAGAGTTTCGGCAACACTTTTTATGGAGTTATAGATACTCTACACAAAGGAGTGAAATTAACTCTGGCACTTACACATCAAAAGAGTAGTTTTGACTCTCGCAGAAGTATTGGCGTGACTCTCTATAGAAGAGTTAGATGAACACTCGCATGGGAGAGTGAAAGTTACACTTGTCGTTGAAGAGTAACTGTTACTCTCCATAGAGTGTGTGGTTTGCGACAACCCGGTTACTCTCCAAAAGAGTCGAGTTGACACTTGTCGACTCCTTTTTTTTTAGAGTGTATCATCAGAGGGATAATCAACTTACTGAGAGGCTGGTGTTCCGTTTTACCGGTCATTAATACCAGTACAAAGGGAACGGTATCTAGATCGTGCGAACAGCAGATCTAATCGGACAGCCTATTTACACGGCAATGTCCGTAACGTCTCGGCATGTACCAGACGTTACCGCTGCGACTGCTCGGAGGCGACCACCCAACAGGAGCGCGAGCGCGTACGGCGGTCGCACCGAACCCGCACGGGCTCGACAGCCGCGACAAGCGCATCGGCGGACGTTAAGTTCTCCCCGGTCAAACCCCGACACCGCATGCACTAAAAGTCTTCCTGCTGATGTCAAGTCGGCCGGGATCAGAGCAGTAAAAGTACGCCGTCAACGCGTCTCGCGACTCTTCTGGCCGCTCTCGACTCGAGCAACGTCTCCACATACAAACGCAGTACGGATTACGCACAAAGCTCGCCCCCAACCAAGTCAAGACGCCGCATAGCTAAAAAGTCTTCTTGCGACTGTAAAGACAGGCAGGGTTCGAACAATGTAGGTATCCCACGCTGCACCAACTTCCGCGCAACGAGCGCGACACCGAAATGCCAAATAATCTAACCGGCCGGTCTTGGAAATGGACGAGCTAATAAGCTATATTTGCTCTGCATAAACAGTTTCCGCAGCGTCGAAGTGTCTACCGCATTTACCGCTGGATTCCAGCACCCGCTACCCATTCATGCAAAGCGCTGCAGTTTGTACGGCGACGGGCTGACCCAACGCACAACAGTTATAGGCCGCCGACGGCCATGCCGCTGCCATAATTTCTAGGCTTCCCGGGCACGTACCCGCCCACGTGAACCGTACGTTTCCCGGGCCAACCGCGCATCTGTACAGGATAAAACTATGAACACCTCGTCACATCCTCACAAGATCCGCCACTCCCCTCGTGCAGCTCTTCACTGCACGAGCACAGCTCTTTCCCACCCTAGCTGTCTTTTCTCCCCTAAATCTATAATTTTCTCTCTAATCCGAGTCTCTGCACGACCAATTGCGCTCCCTACGCCCTCGCGTCCCAACGCCGAACCCAAGCACGGCCGAGAGCCGTATCTGTATCCGGCAGACGCGCAAAGCGCGCGCTCGCCGCCGCTCCTCCGGAGACGGAGAAAACGAAATGATAAGAGTAACTCCGCCTCGAGGCTCAACCATCGATATGGCGGTGTGAGGATCGAAACCAACTGTGCGCACAATTAAACGGGATCAACCTCACGACTCTACAACCAAGATACGCACGGGTCATGCCCATCGGCGTCGAAACTGGACTCCACGGAGCATTACACGCGCACAGCCACTGATAAAAGTGAAAACGGAAACTCGGTGGTTTTCTGGATTCCGACGTCTGCGCACCAGACATCGCGTATCGCGGCACGATTTAGTGGGCTTAGCCCCTAGATGAGCTACTCTGGCCACAAGGTACTCGTTCAAAGCGATCTTGGTCGGAACCACAAGAGCGCATACCGTACCTTAAAACGCTGTCTGTCAACTAAAGAGGCTCAAAACCGCGCTGACAGCTCAAGCAAGGCCAAACAGGAGCTGGCATGCGGTCAAACCGAGACGCTAGTCTCCTCCCGGACAAAATACAATGCGGGAATAATTTCCAAAACACAGTCCGTGCAGCCGCCATGCGCAATGGGAGCGTTCTCCACCCATAGCGATGGCTCTCTAACTGCGTCCGATCGGTAACAAGCGTTCCAAAACATTACATCGATACGCGAGCAAAGGCGGTTAGGCGCGTCACATCCCCCAAACCGTGAGCTGGCATCTTTCCCAGCAGACGTGAACGGCCGGAGGCGTAGGTGGGGTTACGCCCGACGCTACAGGCCTCAAAAAGTGCGGCAATTTCGACGCACACAGCGCTCTTGCGTGGCAGGATCAACCTGCCAGCATCCACGGTGCGCTGAACAGCAGCTCAAGACGCTTCTCGCGCGGGGATAAGCAAATTCCTGACACGCTGGGGAAAAGGGTTAATCCCTAAAGACAACGGTCAAGGTCCGCGCCTCCTCGTCAGGTAGGCGATCTATGTCCAGGACCTTCCGTGCGGCGCGCCCGCGACGCGAACTTCGTGCGGCGCTCCCGCAACAAAGATGACCCCAAAAAGAGCGCGCGAACAGTGCCCCAATTCAACCGGAAACAGGTTGGAATCGGAAATACCTGCCCGATCAAAAATCAGGCCCCGCGTTGCGGCGCCAGTTTATGCGGCATCTAAGTCCGATTCCCTCAGACCCTGTTCCCGGATGAATGTGATACAGCAATACTTCGCTCTCGGCAAAGGGTTTACTGACTCACTCATTGCCTTGGGGGTTTCGGGATCAGGGAACGGTGATCAGCGAGGCCGGGGGAGAGTCCGCTGCCCGCAGCTTCTCCAAGTCCCAGCGGTGATCGTCCACACCGCGTCATGGGGACGTCGTCGTCAGAGTCGCCGTCCAGACCATTCGTTGAGTCCGCAATCTCAACGTCGCGCCCACACTCCCCCGCTCCAGCGTCCGTGTCCCGTCGATTCCCGCGCCAGCGTCCTGCCTCTCCTGTCACCGCTGCACGCTTGCCGTCCGCCGTTCGCCGCCGAGCTTCACCGTCCGAGAGAGGCCGCCGTTCCGAGAGAGCCTTCTTTGTCCGGCCTCCCCTTGTGAAGCCTTCGTCCCCTTGTCTTGGGAAGCGAGTCCCGTGACGTCAGATGGCCAGGGAGCGGTCCAGCCGGACCTATGCCGCCCGAGAGCGTGAGCCGTATCTCGGAGGTATGGCGCGCTAAGCCTCTGCCGGAAATTGGGGCCCGGAGGGTCGGTGCGGGGAAGGGCAGCCAGATCTCCACAACCTGAGACGTAACATTGCAGTTCCAGTCGGACTCCCATATATGATAAAAGTTCAAATAGTGGATGTGGTCAAAATTAGCAATATCAGGCACCTGAACGTAACATTGCAGTTCCAGTCGGACTCCCATATATGATAAAAAGTTCAAATAGTGGATGGGTCAAAATTAGGCAATATCAGGCACCTGAACGTAACATTGCAGTTCCAGTCGGACTCCCATATATGATAAAAAGTTCAAATAGTGGATGGGCCAAAATTAGCAATATCAGGCACCTGAACGTAACATTGCAGTTCCAGTCGGACTCCCATATATGATAAAAAGTTCAAATAGTGGATGGGTCAAAATTAGCAATATCAGGCACCTGAACGTAACATTGCAGTTCCAGTCGGACTCCCATATATGATAAAAAGTTCAAATAGTGGATGGGTCAAAATTAGCAATATCAGGCACCTGAACGTAACATTGCAGTTCCAGTCGGACTCCCATATATGATAAAAAGTTCAAATAGTGGATGGGTCAAAATTAGCAATATCAGGCACCTGAACGTAACATTGCAGTTCCAGTCGGACTCCCATATATGATAAAAAGGTCAAATAGTGGATGGGTCAAAATTAGCAATATCAGGCACCTGAACGTAACATTGCAGTTCCAGTCGGACTCCCATATATGATAAAAAGGTCAAATAGTGGATGGGTCAAAATTAGCAATATCAGGCACCTGAACGTAACATTGCAGTTCCAGTCGGACTCCCATATATGATAAAAAGTTCAAATAGTGGATGGGTCAAAATTAGTAATATCAGGCACCTGAACGTAACATTGCAGTTCCAGTCGGACTCCCATATATGATAAAAAGTTCAAATAGTGGATGGGTCAAAATTAGCAATATCAGGCACCTGAACGTAACATTGCAGTTCCAGTCGGACTCCCATATATGATAAAAAGTTCAAATAGTGGATGGGTCAAAATTAGCAATATCAGGCACCTGAACGTAACATTGCAGTTCCAGTCGGACTCCCATATATGATAAAAAGTTCAAATAGTGGATGGGTCAAAATTAGCAATATCAGGCACCTGAACGTAACATTGCAGTTCCAGTCGGACTCCCATATATGATAAAAAGTTCAAATGGTGGATGGGTCAAAATTAGCAATATCAGGCACCTGAACGTAACATTGCAGTTCCAGTTCGGTGATCACCAGCAGCAAACCACAGCTCCGGAAGAAGGACTCCAAACAGCAAGAAAGATGCGTAAAAGTTCACATCAAGATGGTGGAGAGCTGGCGACACTGTGGATCGATACTGGCCGCATACACGGACACGGCTTGCTAGAAGGTCCCATCGCCCGAAAATCTGCCGCCGTGGTTTTCCCCGACTTGGAGTTGGAAGCAGCCGAAGCAGCCGGAGCCAAAGCAGCCGAAGATCTCGCACTCGAGATCATCAGTATGCACTTTGGCCCCCTTCCTGAGAATCTTCGAATGTTTACAGATTCCCAGGAGGCAATCAGGAGTGCCGCACCCACAACAGTCCCAGCATCCAAGTGCGGAAAATTAAGAAACTCGCCTCAGGACTTTGTTCACGGAGAGGAGTCACAACAAGAATTGAATGGGTTCCAGGCCATGCTGAGGATTCCCGGAAACGAAGCGGCTCACAATCTCGCCCACGCGTCTCTTCTAGCTCTTCCCGGGCAACGAGACGATGAGCCGCCACATCCACGCATCGATCACCGGTATGACCGGACAACTCGCTCTGAGGGCGGGCTCTGTCACCCGTCGACTGGGAACATCAGGAGTATGACCCGGCTGAGGAGAGGGCGAGGATGAAAGAAGACATAAAAGCGAGACTAGACGAGCGCCTATCCGGCTCGGATCTTCCCGGGCTCCCTTCCAAGGGGTTCGGTCACACAGGGCAAGTGCTGCTCACACAAGTAAGAACAGACGCCGCCCTATCCCCGGCCCGCCTCGCCTTGTGGAGCAAGGGTAGAAGATCAGCTCTACGCTCCCACAGCGACATCCGTGTCAAAGCAGACATCCGACACTTGATCTGAGAATGTCCCAAATATCAAGACATAAGAGCAATATATAGACCCCAGGACGTAGATTCATTTGAAGGCTGGACTCACCCTCCTGGAAATGAAGACCGACAACAAAAGATTCTACGAAGCCTACTGGACTTCGTCCATTGAAGCCAATGTAGAGCTCTTTCATCTAACCTGGTTTTTATTAATAATATGCCAGCACCCAGACTTCGAATTCAGTCGCCGGTGCCCTTCCAAATCCTACTCCTGATTATTTCTTGGATAATAAATCGCGTTCTAATCTAATCTAATGTTCGCCATAGCGAATCCCTACTGCCTGCCGCCATTAGAGACTTTTTGATCATCCCATTAGCTTCTCGTAGACCTCTGCCCACATCACACGATGAATCCAGGGAACTTTGCAAGGTATTTGCGAGACGAATGCCTTCGCGTCTGCTGCCATCATCATGATCTTCACTCCCCTAACCCCTCTTCCTCTTGAATCATAATCATCACCATCGCCGCTGTCATCAACAGTATCATCGTCATCAGCACCAGCTCCATCATCACTGCCATCATAATTTTAAAGCTTCTAAAGCTGGGGTAGTACTGTAACTCCCAACGCACACGCGTAAGGGGTTTTTACCTATCTGCTTTGCCTGGCACGTCGCCGTGTGCGCAACCACTCACTCACTCTTATCTACTCCTCGAACAAACCACACAGCTAGACATTACTCGATACGTTGCCGAAGCTCTTACTCTCTGTGCAAATGTTTACACAAGGTGTGCTCTTGGCATAGAACGGGACATCGGCAGACTGTTGGGTGGACCACGGTGTAAAACTACATTTAGCTGATGACTCTGGACGCTCTACTCCCGGGGAGCGAGCGACCAGATCGTGTTCGGAGCTAGCCTCGAACCAGGAGTAAGTTAGTTCCGCGCCGCAACGGAGGGCGCTGAGGTATAAGCATCGTTAAAGCTCCTTCATGTTTCAAAAGTAGCGCAAGGTGCGTCGATGCACGAAGCGCGTGCAAAATGCAGCCTTTGCGAAGATCGTGGCCGCACAGCGCAGCCTGAGCTAGATTTTAGACGCCACGTTCTTCCCAGAAGTGGCGCGCGGCGCGTGTCTCGAGCATGTCTACAACAATGAATGAAGCCACTTTTCCCAGGATGGAGGGGTTTAAGCATCGTGGGTATGAGGCCCCTCCTCGGCGGCTACGGTGTCGGCGGCGTAGCGTGCGCGCCTTTTCGCAGTGTGGTAACGGTGTGCGGCCAGTGGCTGGCCTCGTGTTTTGCTTTGGTACTGTATCAATCACAGGTGCCACCATCGTGCACGAGGTGAGCCTTAACTAGAAGAAGAGAAGAAGGAAGAGAATACAGAATTACGGACTCTGGCGACTTGGTGGCGGTGGTGAGGTACAACAAGAAGCGGTGAGCAAGGGAATGCGGGACCACCACTGGGAGAAACATCCGGAGCGGTCAGTTTGGGAGAGATCCGATGCTTGGGCGCCATCTATGCCCGTGCAAGTGAAGCGTTCGGTGCGCCGGACACATGTGGTTGCCGCGTCGGACAGAGTCGTCACCTAAATGTATTTCTTCCACCATGGGGTAGACCAAGCTAAAGGGGGTAGTGTATAGTGGCTATAGTGTATAGTAAAGGGGTAGCGTACGGGCCCCCGCCAATCTGCCTAGCCTTGCGAAGCCACCCAGAGTACCTCAACTTTCGCTAATAAAGATTATTATTATTATTATTATTATTATTATTATTATTATTAAAAGGGGTAGTGTAACGAACGAAACCGGAGAAGCGGCACAGCGTTGGAAGACGGCCGTGGGTGGCGCTGGCGCTTGCAGCGCCGTCGTTCCGACTATGGCTCCGGCTTGGCCGCTTGGCCAGCTTGGCTCCGGCCAGCTCCGGCCGATTCGCAGCTGTCGACTGTGTTGCAAGCTGCGTGGGTGCTTTGATGTGCATGTCTTCCAACGAGGTATGGGGGATCGATAGTCGAGTGGCCCACCACACACCAACGGAGCACGTGGAGCGAAAGCTCGCGATGCAGAACCTGGGATCCTGGGCTTAGTCTCCATCCCTGCCCGTTTCGATCTGTCTGTCTATGCTGGTGGCGCAAACTTCATTGTGAAAAAACTTCATCAGTCGCCCACTGGCTGCTGCTCCGCGGGGACGAGCTGTGACGTCACAGTAAAGTTCTGGCGATAAAGTTTGATGCATGCTCGTCAAAATTGTAAAGTTCGCCGTGACGTCAGAATGTCGTCACGATGAAGTTGTTTCTGTAAAGAAAACTTCGAGAGCTTAGGGAGCTCGAAGTCGCGAAGTTCATCAGTAAAGATGGCGGAGCTTTGTTGTGCGCTGCTGGTCACCCAGCGTGCCGACAGAGTGTTTCGGGAGCACCGCGACGCCTTTCTGCTCTCGGACGATTGGTTCGTCGCGAGATTACCGACTGACGAAGGGAGCGACGAGGTGGCTGTGCGAGCAGCTCCGCCCGACCTACAACCGGACCGCACGACCATTCGTGTTATCACCGTAGAGCAGCAGGTGTTGTGCGCCCTGCGTTTCTACGCGGCCGGCGGTTTTCAGCGAACGCTGGCCGAAGCCCTTGGCGGTGCCGCGGTGGTCAGCGTGGACTTCGGTTGCTTGCCCGGACCAACACTCGATTTGAAAACATGTGGTCAATCCCAGCGTGTCGAGCTGTCAGTCCGAGCAGCAAGCCCCTTGCTTCTTTCTTCGCCGCAGGAGTTGAGGCGCAGCTGCCGTTGTCCGCCTATGTCGGAAAAACAACGGAGCAGGAACGGTGCGAACCTCGAATGCCATTCTAGAGTTACAGCTAAACGCGAACTATTTATATTAAAATAACGCATGTCATTTATGTAATTTGAATACGGATATCTCTGAATTTAATATGTATATTTGTTCAGCTTTTTCCGAAAAAATAGCACCGCAGTCGACGAAGCGCGTGCTCCCCAGATTTCCCTCTCGGGACTTTCTCGCTCTAAAAATCTGGCAAGTTTCAAGTTAACAAGTGCAGCGAACCGTGACGTCGCTGTAAGATGCCGCCCGATGAAGTTGGGTGCTTGTGAGGATATGGCTCCTCCCCTGGCTCACGTCACGACGAACTTAGTTTATAGGTTTCACCAGCATAGACAGACTGGATGAGCATCGTGCTGACGTGCGGTCAGTAATATCCTACTACGTGGTACACGTTAAAGACGAGGCTTTAGCGGTTGCACTGCACTGGCTAAATTTCTCATCTACAGCTGGAGAGTTGTCGCCCGTTTAGGCAGGCCAAGTTCCAGGCTGTACAAGCATACACACAACCCTTTTTTTTTCAACAGGTGTTGTGTCGCTACTGTACATAATCATCATCATCATGTGGACATGTTATTGAAAGATGAAGAGCGCGTGATTGAAGGAGTTCGAGTTGGAACGTTGCCGTGTTAGGACGTATTTCTTTACTTGCCGATACAACATAATTTTGGCGACGAGAATGTTGCGATCTTGAGCATAGCCGTTGCTGGTCCGGTCGTCCTACGATCTGCACTACGACGAACACCGGCAGCCTTCCGCCGTTACCTTCGTTGCAAAGAGAAACCAGGCAAGCCTCCCGTACCTTGGAAGCAATGGAGCCGGATGTTGGAGAATTACCTGATGGTCGTGGACGCCGGCAAGTTCAGCTCTGAGCAAAAAAGGCTACGCTGATCCACGCGTTAGGCACGGAGGGGAAGCGCATTTTCTACACATTGCCGCCAAGTACGCCCGCTTTCATTTCTACGCCTACTGCGAGCATAGCGGATAAAGATGGAGGCCAGGGCAAGTCACCATCTACACCGGATGCTTACATTTCTGAAATTGCTACGTTGGAGAAGAGATATGCCGAGACATACAACGTCATAGCCGAGCGAAGAAAATTTCGACAGCGAGCTTAAATGCCCGATGAGAGTGTCGAGTTCGTCACAGCCATGAGAGGTCTTGCTACCACATGCGACTTCGGGACGACTCTGGATGAGGCTCTACGCGACCAACTGGTTGAAAACATTCTTCTACCTAAGGTACGAGAACGTCTTCTGCTCGAGGGCTCTGCGCTCAGCTTGAACAGAGCTGTTCTACTGGCTCATGAGGTGGAGCAAAGCAGAAGGGAAAGGCAGCTCATGGATACAAACTCGGCAACTTCTACCCCAGGTCAAGTTGTGCACGATACCAAGCCAAAGTTGACTGGAAAAACGAGCCAAGCTGGTTCAAGCGTTTCCAACCAAGGTCCACCGAACAAAGGGACATGCTAGAGTCGGTTCAACACGGCATCGGGCCCATTCATCAAAATGCAAGGCACGGAAAAGTGAATGCCGAAAATGTCATAAACGCGGACACTTTGAGTCAGTCTGCCGACAAGAAAGAAGTGCACCAAACAGCACACGCGAGGTGAAGATTGACCATGCTGGTGCTGAATAAAATGCAGCCCCTAACGTACTACATGTACGTACACCAGTGAGGCATGCTGCGGTGTATGTCACCGTAGATGTTGAGGGGACAGGCGTTACTTTTCTGGTTGACACCGGTTCATCAGTCTCCATCATGTCGTGGGATGTGTACAAGACAACTTTTCCGATGAACAAGTCACTGCGAGCTCCAAAACTCAAGTTGCTCGACTATTCCAGGAAAGAAATTCCAGTTTACGGTTGCATTACTGCTACAGTCAGTTTACTTCAACACCTTTCAAGGACTTTTTTCGAAAGAGAGGAATCCGTCAGCTCCAATCTTCTGTATACCACCCTCAAGCGAATGGGATGGTTGAAAGATTCAACCCTGTACTTAAAAGTTTTGTTAAAGTTGCAAGCTTGGAAGAACGTCCTTTGCAAGAGGCAGTCACTTAATACCTCGGAGTTTATAGAGCAACACCTCATTCATCCACCGGTTCCGCACCAGCCTACCTGTTGCATGGTCGGAATATTAGGACAAAGCTAAATGCTACAGGCTTTAGTTCCTCGTCCAGTCGTCGGACAATCCTCGGAGGCAAAACAGGAGCTCAGAGAGAATGTGGAGAGACACCGAGCGAAATCGAAAAGTTACACAGCTGAGAGGCAAAGTGCAAAGGCTCGCGAGTTTCAGCCGGGTGATGCGATGCGAGTGAAATTACCTTCGCGTCGTTACAAAGAAATATATTTCATTCTCTATGAAAAAAAAAATATTGCAAAGAAAGGTTTGAACGTTTTCTTGTAGGACGACGGAAAAATATGAAATGCCAGCAAATTTTTAAAAGTGCTGGAAGAAGCCATTTTTGCTGTTACGGGACCTACTACATCAAGGAGTCCAGGCTCCAGTCCAACGGTTGATGCTCTACTTGAAATACTATGGCAGCCGGCTGAGGACTTACAAGAGAAAGCTACCCTTCCAGGATTAGAAGAGAACGTCAACACAGAGAACATTCCGGAACAGCAAGATGTTTCGGCTACGTCACCACCAGAAACACCGATGGTGGAACCTCGGAGGTGCGGACGAAAAAGAATGCCTCCTGCCTGGTTCAAGGACTACGAAGTGTAGTATTGGAGTGTTTTGTCTGTTGGGTGTTGTGAAAATACTTAGTGTAAATCTTTTTCACAAAAGGGACAATGTTGTGTCGCTACTTTACATAATCATCATTATGATGAGGACATGTTATTGAAAGATGAAGAGCGCGTGATTAAAGGAGTTCGAGTTGGAACGTTGCCGTGTTCGGACGCATTTCTTTACTTGCCGATACAACAGGAAGGCGGCGTTATCTCGATCGCCTGTGATCATCAGGGTGAGCCATGGTCACTGACGCAAAAATATGTTTCAACATGATAGCCAACTACTCCGACAGACACTGGACCAGACGAGACAGATCGGCCTGTATGTGCGATGTGGTGGTAACGGCGAAAGGTGGTAGTGTTTTCCGTGTTAATTCGTCGGGCGCGTCATCAAAATGCCAGTTACGTCTCCGTGGTCAAAAGGTCACCACCCCTTTTCTTTAATCTCGGCATGACACCGATAAGCCTCCCGGTGCAGTGTTCTGGTGAGCGTTCGTGCGACAATGCCTTGGCGTCTTTGTTCTCGTTAAGCTATCGACAAGCCTCTCTGTGCAGTGTTTTGGTGACGGTTTTTGCGACGATATTCGTTGTGTGCAGTGGTCCGGTCGTGAGAGCTTTTTGCTTGTCGCGCTTGTAGCGGTCTGTAAAAAACGAAGTGTTAAAGATAAACGCCCGGCAATACGATGGTTCTTGGCACGCGTGTATAAATGCGCCAGCGCGTGGAGCCAGACTCTGCCTGATCACCGCTCTGTCTGGACCGGTGTTCTCTCACGGCCTCGACACCTCCGCACGGGCTCAGCCGTTCACCGGCGGCCGCATCCGCCCCGGACTGCCAGCGACACCGTGACTCCCTCTACGGCCGCAATACCACAGCGCTGTGCATTTTTTGTGCATTATTTTTTTTCGTTGGACAGCAAAATCATTTTTGATGAAGTGAAAAGACCCGGGTAATGGTTGCATTTGCCTTGTCCGTGCTCGCGCGATGGCGGATCGTGGGAACGTGAAGCGTAGAAGGGAGAACTTTTGCTTCTCCCCGGTTGCAAGGCGGGCTACAAATCGAGCAAAGAAAATCTTAGCTTGTTTCAAGCCCCAAAAGATGACCAGCTATTCGAGAAGTGGAGGCGTACTGTGCCACGTGCGGACAAAGAGCTGCAAAAACATTCGACACTGTGTGAACTGCACTTTGATGAAGACAACACTGTGCGCACATTCACGCACGTTATCAGCAATGAGATTGTGACATTAGCCCGAGAACGACCGTTCTTGGCTCCACACGCTGTACCAACAATGTTTACCAATCTGCCCAACCTCCGCAAGTCAACAAAGGCAGAACGACAAATTCTCAAGAGGACTGCTGCAGCTGCGGAACCCACAAAGAAGAAGAGGAGGAAGGAAATCAACAACCCTGACCGCACTATCCCTGAGGCCGACACAGTGCAAATCGAAGTTGCTGAACAACCAAGGGAGGAGATGCCACAGCTGGACCTCGGCTGTCTAAAACTTCCAGCACCCTATTGGTCACGTCATGTCACCCAGAGCACTCCAAACACAGTGGCCTATAGCCACTGCCAGCTCAGCAATACAAAGACGACACTGTCCGTTAAGAAAGTTGTAACTTTCACCTACCCCGAGGAAGAAGGCGCACTCTGCAAATCATTTTTTAGGAAAAGGAAGTTGAGCGCAAGCACATCAAAACAACGAGTGAGGCTCAAAGCATATTAGACGAGAGCGACAAAAGTCATGTCTGCCAAGGTGCTGGCAATGCCACGCTTTTTGGCTCACCGTTGTCAAACGCAGGAAATGTAGCACTTCTTGATGGGGAAGTGTTTAGTAAGCAGTGTGCAGGAAAAGCCGACAAAAATGCCAGAGTTGCGTACGCTGTAAGTATTTGCGCAAGCTACTGCTCACACGTAAGTCAAAGCTGAAAAGGAAGGAACTTCGGACATCAGTGCCTTTGAGAAGGAAACTTCGAGCAAGCACAAATAAAATTAAGCGACTTCGACGGAAGATTGCTTCCTTGACGAAAACCATTTCTTCATTGAGAGAGGAGACTGTCACCAAGCATGAGTCGCGGCTTGAGGAGAAGATTGTTACCCTGCCAAAGAAACAGAAGTTGATGATGATTGGAGTTTAATGGCGCAAGAGCGATTATCGCCATATTGCGCCAAGAAAGTTAATTTGAAGAGCCTAGCAGTTACGTCTAAACTTACTTATCTATATATATCAGGTGCAAAAAGCCAATTGCATGTAGGAAACTTAAAACTCGAGCAAATGGTACCAAAGGTCTATCACCAAGCAAAAATTAAGGATGAAATGGAAGGTGGTTTCTGAAAAGTTCAGGAAAATATCTTCGACGTTGATGATCAAAAAATCTACAATTCCAAAGGATGTGAAGGACAGTTAACATTTTCCCACACTTTTCAGAGAGCTTTACATCTTCACCGCAGAGCAAGTGCAGGTGAGTCAATCGAGAATGACCAATTCTCAAGCGGCAGGCACAAAAGGACTTCCGAACGGCGGTCCTTATGGGAGGAACTCCCCATACTTCTAAGTTGGGCTTAATAATGTGAAGTTTGTCATCGATCTGTGTGTCCCAATCCAGCTGCCATAACGTAATAATTGACTTGTTTAAGGCTGGCCTGAGGTCTTCGTGTGGCAAACCAAAAGACGTTTCCGTGTAGTTTTTTTGCACAAAGTGCAAGGTGGTCTACATCCTCGTTACCAGGAATGCCCACATGACTGGGCACCAGGCAGAATTTTATAAGCTGTTCCAGATGCAAAGCTTTGTTTATCTGAAAACGAACCTGTTGCACGAGAGCGTTCTTGCTGTCTGCTAAAGATGAAAGAGCTAAGAGAAGACTTTGGGATTCAACAAACAGAACTGTTTTGTTAATGTTATTACCACACAGTCTAGCTACGCTCCCTTGGCGCCTTCCGTCTGGTCGCTTCGATCTGGTACCCTCGAGCCGATACTCTATCCTCTGCTGCCATGTCCCGCAACATCGGAGTGCCCTCGTATGTGCCATCCAGTCACCGCTCAATGTGGCTCGTCATCCAGTGCCAGACTCAGCGATGGGACAACGTCGTTTAGAGCTTTCCTTCAAAACAAGCAATCCCAAAAATCCTGAGAGTAAATCACTACCAGTGCACCAGCTGCTATAAACTCAGCAAAAAGAAAGAAGCAGTGGAAAGATGTCCCATCGCGCACTTAACCCTTGAGGATGGCATCATGATCACGGACCCGGACTACTCTGCCACACCGCACAGCTGCCGGAAACTGACGGGCCTGTGGGAAG
This sequence comes from Ixodes ricinus, assembly GCA_037355805.1. Classification (NCBI taxonomy): domain Eukaryota; kingdom Metazoa; phylum Arthropoda; class Arachnida; order Ixodida; family Ixodidae; genus Ixodes; species Ixodes ricinus. The sequence continues at coordinate 20,902 of JAZHYW010035663.1, forward strand.
GTACTGGCAAATCGATTTATGGTGGAAGTCCGAACAGAAATCCGAGAGAGTCGCAAACGCCCGCGGGAGTCCTTCGACCACGCCATCTCGTCGGTTGAAGAGGTTCGCCGATTACAGCATTCACGTTCAGGAAGACATCAGGTCCGAACTGGTCAGAGCCTACGGCTTTGCGCCAAAACGCCGTGTTCTGTTAAGGAACCGCCAGTACTCTGTACTGAAAGGAAACGATATCGATAACATTTACCCCGAGCCGCAGGTTACAAAAGACCTGAGCCTCTTCCTGCAGCTGGAGGAGAAGACTGAAGGCGGGAGGATGCTGGTGTTTTCTTGCCGAGAAAGATCTGGACGCCCTCAACAATGTCGGGTGTGTGATCGGTGAAGGAAACTTTAAGTACAACCTCGAGGAGTCCCATAACCCGGGTCAACTGCATACGGCTTCATGCGGTGGTGAACGACGACGCACAACCGGTGGTGTACGCGTTGATGCAGACGTCAGACGAAACTCTCTAACCTGCGTGAGAGCTGCCATGGTACGGAAATTCGGCGACATCGGGGCCCTCGGAACCTCGACTGCTACATGATATAGTAGGACTACGAAGCCGCTGGACTCATTCATGGCCACGCAGAACGCCTTGGGGACTGCTTCCAGCATTCAAAAGGTTAGCCCCTTTTCTTGTTTTCGTTTTGTATTGCACACGGAAGAGGGAGGGGGTATTAAATATTTGTATTTTGCACTTTTTTTTCTTAACTGCGGTACGAGAGCACAAATAAGGTTATATCACTTGCAACCCAGCTTAACATATAAAGTACCGATAATCAAAGCTATCATAGAATAGACGGCGGCATCGCGAGTGCCAGCTACGCGAATGAACGTTACTGTATGCAAAACGTTTTGGCAAGCGTCTTGCGAGAGCGCGAGTAACTTTTGCTGAGCCTAATTACTTTGCTAAATATGACGGATTAGCCACCTTTTTAAATTTTGAGTTTAGGTACATGGTTTCAATTGGGAAGTTGTAGAGCGCCTTGGGGAACACTCGATTCACGAGTTTGCGATGTGTTATACTTTACGCGCATTTTTTCTGGGCTTTGAAGAAAATCAGTAAGTAGGTAACCCTAGCAAAAATTCGAATAGGAATTCTAATAGCCTATCGGTTTATTGACACTTTGTACTAGTCCATTAGTTGTATTGGTCTATTAGTTGTATTAGCCTATTAGTTGTATTAGTCTATTAGTTGTATTAGTCTATTAGTTGTATTAGCCTATTAGTTCTATTAGCCTATTAGTTGTATTGGTCTAGCCTATTAGTTTTAGGATCGGCATGCTATTTACCTACTGCATTACGTGGCTTGCTAAATGAGAGTACACGGTGTAGCTTTTTTAAGATAATACAATTTATTCTCACATTCATACAAATCTCAGATTCACGCAAACCTCTCAATTTAAATCAGCAATCTTCTAGCCAAGCTTGTTCATCCCTGCCTTGCAGACACCTTGCGTGTTGTCTGGTCTGTACAGGTTGTGTCCACATAGTGCCCAAAGAAGCCTGAAAGAAGATAATGGATTTGCAGTTGAAAGGTGACAGTATCCATAAGACATGATTTGTATGAGCACCGAAATGCTGTCACAAGGTGGTCGAAGCCAGAGGGACACAAACTGTTTGGGCTTCCGACCACTAAAAACAATTTAGCAGCATCCGGTAACCCTCTTTCGAACCATTTCTGGGCTAGTTTTGGAAGCTACTCTCAGGCCCCGCAACCTCCACTTTGTGCACCTGAGTCAGTGCTGGCAAAACAACCCAGCTAGCTCGCATTCGGATCACTCGACGCAAGAAACCACCGCTCGATTGGTTGACAAATGCCGTTCGTCAATCGGCAACGGTTCAAGTTCTGTGATATATCGCAGAAAAACTGATTATCACATTTTAATATGAAAATCGGTGGCGCAGGATTATAATGTTTAGTTTTTGGGATGCTTAGAGCCTCTAGAACAACGCATGACCAAGAGTGGACTATCTCAGCAACCTCTTTAGTGCCCCTTTAAGGGAAACTCGCAATGTTAAACCATTTAGACTATTTGCAAATATTTATAACTTAAAAAAAATACTATTCAATTAAGATTACAAATTGAGAGCAATATTGAATCTATTAAATTGAGAGCAATATTGAATCTATTAAATTGAGAGCAATATTGAATCTGTTATTAGAAATTTTAATTTTTGAGCATCCCTACTCGATATCAGTAGTTATATTTTAGGCTGAAATAAGTAGAATTGGGCCTCACGACCACTTTGCTCGTATTTCAAAGCAAAGGTTTGTATGAATTATTTTCAGTTCCTTTGCCATGTTACACTATTTACAACTTGACAAGATTTACAGGAGAAACTGCTTAGCTAGGTGGTTAAGAAACCTGATACATTAAATTTTCGGGAACAGCGTGCACATTTCGGAAGGAATACCCTCAAACCATCATCCCTAAGAGGTGTCATTATATATGTTTTTGACATTCTTTTGCTACCAAATCTACAGCAACCTCACAGGATCGATGAAAAAAAAGCACGTCGTAAACGCAGACAGGACAGGCACTCTAGATGATACAAATGCACCTCACACTAAGATAAGAGGTATATATATAGACTAAATTTCATGCTTTGACACTTACCATAGATTTTTTCATGATTTGGGCTCGAAAATAGCCAGATTGATTCCTGTCCTTCCACCACACGTCGTACCAACGGTTGGCGTTGAAGTCCTAAGTCAACTGTGCTCAAATTCTTTATGTCGTTACACGGAATAACGTTGGCGTCGCCGTCCTAAAACCGGACATACACATGCATGTTTCCACACAAGTAGACAGAATACGATTTTTCCGACACACGTGTTGCTTTGCATTGGGGAGGGATTTGGGGGATTAAGGACTGCTGTCAATTCGAAGTTTGAAGGACGTGCAGTATGCTGCTTTTGTTTAGGGGTTAAAAGCGCTAAAAACGACGGACGAGTAGGAGAGACACACACCACAGAGCGCTACTTGCAACTGGTTTAATTTTGAAAAACACACGTACCGCGAAACCAACAAGACACACATCCGATTCAGTTCCAACCGCCGCTTATCACATTTCGTACTCTTACACCGTGCATGATCGTAGAAACGATAACTCTGATTCAAACAGGGCTATCGATGGGGCACTTACACACGTACCTTCGTCACACTCGGAAATAAAAAAACGCTTCCGTTATCTCTCTTGTCTTTCTATTTTTGTTTCGTGCCAAGATGACGGTGTTGTCTAAATAGGGTAAACACTCACACCTATTGCAATGCACCGCGAGATTGCCAGAGGGGGCTGACCTCAATGACAGGGCATGTTCCCTCAGTCTTTCGTTCACGCATCGCCCCGACTGCCCCACGTATACCCTCCCACAAGACAGAGGAATTCTGTACACAACCCCCACTCTGCATCCTACGTATTTTGTTGCGTGCTTTTTCTGACAGATATCTACCCGTGTGTCACCCCGTTCCACCCTCCCACATAGCTTGCTTAATTTCTGTGGAGCTGAAAGGAGAACCGAAATGCCATGCTTTTCCCCCACCTTTTTGATGTTATGGCTAATGTTATGTATATACGGTATCACCACTGGTCTCTTATCTGGTTTGCCCTCTCTTCCCTCCTCCCTCCTCCACGAAACTTCTTTAGCAAGCCCTCTACCACCCCCTTAATGATCTCACAGGGGAAACCTCCTCCTCCAGTCTCCTCACTTGTAACCCGAAGCTGTCGGCTACGCTGTGCGGACAAGACTTCGTTAAGGCCGCGTTCAGGCAAGTTGTGGCTATCCCCCTCTTAATAATCTTGGAGTGGTTAGAGTCATAAGGCAAAACACCTTTTTTCGCCCTAGGACAGTATGCCCAACATACATGCGACGGGAGAAGTGCCAACTTCAGATCCAAAAACTGCAAACCACCCTCCACCGGGTTCTCACTTGTAAAACTCAAGCCCGAGGCGCTAGTTTTGAAAACCTCCAACATGTCTGACACAAACACCGCCCTTTCTGACTCCACTTTTTTCCGGAATAGAACAAGATAGTCGTCTACAAATCTGAAGACATGGACGACTCCTGCCTCCAATCTATTCTTAATTTCCCTATCACACTTTGCTAAGTACAGATCACTTAACACTGGAGCCACACTCGCACCAATACACACACCTTGCTTCTGCACAAGCTGTACGTCTCTAAAAACAATATAAGTGGATTCCAAATAAAAGCCCAGCAACTCTAGAAAACATTCCATGGCAACCCCACATTGATTTTGGAACTTGACCTCCCCAAACACCTCAATGGCCTCACGAATAGCTACAAAGAGACCGTCATGTGGGATAGAATAAAATAGGTTTTCAACGTCAAATGATACCGCATCACAGGCACCAGGGTTAGAATATGTCAGGAAATCCACCACACTTTCTGAATTGTTCACCCTGAAAGGATCGTTCAAGTGAAGCTGGGAAAGGTGACGCTGAAGGTACGATGACATCTGCATCTGCCACGACCCCCTCTGTGTCACAACAGCCCTAAACGGCATGTCTACTTTATGAGTCTTTACTGTGAAAAAAACTCTTAGGTTAAGATCCTTAGCCCGTATGATCGACGCTTTTAGGCTGTCCAGACTCAAGTCCTGGCACAGTTCAACAGCCCTCTTTTTACCCTCGCGAGGGAAACCTTCTTTGCTTCCTTAAAATTCTTCTCTATTGACTGCTTGCCCTTAAGTAAAAAATCCTTCTCATTAACAAGGACAAACCCGCCCTCCTTGTCTGCTACCAGTAGCTTGAGATGTTCGTTCACACAAAAAGACACAACCTTGCCAACTTTAGGCCCATTGGAGGACACGCCCCCTCTTTGATCGTTCATGCACTAGTACTTGTACTTCATCGAGATGCTCAATGACGCTGTTACGTCTGTCAATGCGAGACACTGTCGTACGCCATAAGGAACAGGTGCTACCCAACGGAAGTCCTGAACCTCTTCCAGATACCGCCATCGACCGGACATGCGAAAAGGATTACCAAGATTCTACGTGCAGAAACCTGGAGGCAAGTAAGACTACTTCAAGATGGTCTGAAGGTTTGGTGCCACACGGTTTACAGGGATGGGAGGTTGGCGGAATGGAAGTTCAGGGAGTGTAGACGCCAAGCCGAAAGGAATACGGAGTTTTTATGGCAACGGGTACTGGCATCGCTACCGAGGCCCGTCAGGATGAAGAGGGGCGTGTGTGAGGTGGTGCTGCTTGGTGACGCTAAGGCTCCGGAAGAGATAGTAAGGATTTTAGAGAAAGGACCCAAGTTTGCCGGTAAAGCAAACATCAAGCCTCAGGAACTCTTGACACTGGTGCGAGATGTGGGAGACAGAGTGGATCAAGACAAGAGAGATAGATGCATTTTAGATGGAGTCGACACCCTTCCCCGACAAAGAGGGGGCGTGTCCTCCAATGGGCCTAAAGTTGGCAAGGTTGTGTCTTTTTGTGTGAACGAACATCTCAAGCTACTGGTAGCAGACAAGGAGGGCGGGTTTGTCCTTGTTAATGAGAAGGATTTTTTACTTAAGGGCAAGCAGTCAATAGAGAAGAATTTTAAGGAAGCAAAGAAGGTTTCCCTCGCGAGGGTAAAAAGAGGGCTGTTGAACTGTGCCAGGACTTGAGTCTGGACAGCCTAAAAGCGTCAATTATACGGGCTAAGGATCTTAACCTAAGAGTTTTTTCACAGTCAAGACTCATAAAGTAGACATGCCGTTTAGGGCTGTTGTGACACAGAGGGGGTCGTGGCAGATGCAGATGTCATCGTACCTTCAGCGTCACCTTTCCCAGCTTCACTTGAACGATCCTTTCAGGGTGAACAATTCAGAAAGTGTGGTGGATTTCCTGACATATTCTAACCCTGGTGCCTGTGATGCGGTATCATTTGACGTTGAAAACCTATTTTATTCTATCCCACATGACGGTCTCTTTGTAGCTATTCGTGAGGCCATTGAGGTGTTTGGGGAGGTCAAGTTCCAAAATCAATGTGGGGTTGCCATGGAATGTTTTCTAGAGTTGCTGGGCTTTTATTTGGAATCCACTTATATTGTTTTTAGAGACGTACAGCTTGTGCAGAAGCAAGGTGTGTGTATTGGTGCGAGTGTGGCTCCAGTGTTAAGTGATCTGTACTTAGCAAAGTGTGATAGGGAAATTAAGAATAGATTGGAGGCAGGAGTCGTCAATGTCTTCAGATTTGTAGACGACTATCTTGTTCTATTCCGGAAAAAAGTGGAGTCAGAAAGGGCGGTGTTTGTGTCAGACATGTTGGAGGTTTTCAAAACTAGCGCCTCGGGCTTGAGTTTTACAAGTGAGAACCCGGTGGAGGGTGGTTTGCAGTTTTTGGATCTGAAGTTGGCACTTCTCCCGTCGCATGTATGTTGGGCATACTGTCCTAGGGCGAAAAAAGGTGTTTTGCCTTATGACTCTAACCACTCCAAGATTATTAAGAGGGGGATAGCCACAACTTGCCTGAACGCGGCCTTAACGAAGTCTTGTCCGCACAGCGTAGCCGACAGCTTCGGGTTACAAGTGAGGAAGACTGGAGGAGGGAGGTTTCCCCTGTGAGATCATTAAGGGGTGGTAGAGGGCTTGCTAAAGAAATTTCGTGGAGGAGGGAGGAGGAAGAGAGGGGCAAACCAGATAAGAGACCAGTGGTGATACCGTATATACATAACGTTAGCCATAACATCAAAAAGGTGGGGGAAAAGCATGGCATTTCGGTTCTCCTTTCAGCTCCACAGAAATTAAGCAAGCTATGTGGGAGGGTGGAACGGGGTGACACACGGGTAGATATCTGTCAGAAAAAGCACGCAACAAAATACGTAGGATGCAGAGTGGGGGTTGTGTACAGAATTCCTCTGTCTTGTGGGAGGGTATACGTTGGGCAGTCGGGGCGATGCGTGAACGAAAGACTGAGGGAACATGCCCTGTCATTGAGGTCAGCCCCCTCTGGCAATCTCGCGGTGCATTGCAATAGGTGTGAGTGTTTACCCTATTTAGACAACACCGTCATCTTGGCACGAAACAAAAATAGAAAGACAAGAGAGATAACGGAAGCGTTTTTTATTTCCGAGTGTGACGAAGGTACGTGTGTAAGTGCCCCATCGATAGCCCTGTTTGAATCAGAGTTATCGTTTCTACGATCATGCATGGTGTAAGAGTACGAAATGTGATAAGCGGCGGTTGGAACTGAATCGGATGTGTGTCTTGTTGGTTTCGCGGTACGTGTGTTTTTCAAAATAAACCAGTTGCAAGTAGCGCTCTGTGGTGTGTGTCTCTCCTACTCGTCCGTCGTTTTTAGCGCTTTTAACCCCTAAACATGTTCAACCAACTAGCCCAAATCCAAACCCTTCTGCAGTATGCTGCCGCTGCGGCGCCGCCAGTGCGACAACTACTATCCACGTGAATTCGTAGTGTTGCGGAACGAGGCAATATCGGCCCAAATACAGATTTGCCTACATAATGTTAATTAACAAATTTTGCCGCTAATGTTTTACAAATGCCGCCCTGCGGCCGCCAATTAACTCGCAGCCGCAGGAACGAATGCCAGCAGCTGAGGGCACCTGGAATCAATGGAAATCCATTATCGTGGCCACTTCTATCGATAGCCATAATGCCATAGATCTTTCAACAAGAAAAATGGCTGGACGATTCGCGGGCAGTTCCGTGGTGGTTTGCACCTCGGATGTTTCAGGCAACGCTCTCGTTCACGCCGAAGTAGCCCGCGCATGCCAGAAGCGAAAAAAATACCTGGAGCACTGGCGCCGAATACCGAGAACAACAGAGCTACATCGCAGGGAAAGGGGCAAGCGCTGCCGTGCCCGCAGGCAGGCGCAGCGGCAGCTATGTGGTATCGCAAGTATGTGCCGGCGACGGCGAATCCGGCGTTCACGGAGCCGACAGCACGCAGAGCCTACATCATCTTTCCTTGTAAATTTTTCTCCTCGCTCTGCTGTTATTGGGCGCAACTGAAAGTTCCAATTTCAGAGCTTGCCTGTTATTTTAGAACTCGTGGTTCCCGAAATTTATCAAATCTTTCAACCTTGCCCATGACACACATTCAGAGCTTTTATAATATCTCCAAGTGTACTCCATGTAGTGACGTTTGTTAATTCTTGATTATCACTGGAATTTTCGTACCCCATTTTGCTATATGTATATTGTACATCATTACAAAGGCAAAGCTGTTCATGAGCACAAAAAAATAAATGGATGAATGAATGAATGAGTCCAACTTTGTCTTTTTGAGTTGTAAATCCAATGAAGACAATTTGTTGTGAACATTCACTCTTATATTTGATAAAAAAATCTACAATGCAGAAACTTCTGTTAGCCAGGTAGTTGAAAGTATCAGTGGGTGACAGAGCTTCACCTACAGGCAATTAAGGGTTTCCACATCTAATAAATCTCAGTTATTCGTTCATATTTATTTGGTGGTGTCAAGTTTCAATTGTTCTAATATACTTACTTAATATCGTAATAGAATAGGCTGTGTTACAAGTAGTCTAATAAGCATTCCATTTGTTTGATAGAATGTGTAAATTTGTCTAATTATTATTCTACAAGACTAACAGAATGCTTGTATTAGTCTATGAAACTTTGTATTATTCTAATAGAAGGCATACATTAACCTAATAAATATTTCTATTAGACAAATACAGTTTTGTATTAGTCTAATACACATCTCTACTCGTGTGATAAAGATGTCTATTAGTCTCATAGAGATTCCTATTGGTCTCATACAAGTTGCTATTAGCCTTATAGGGATTCCTATTAGTCTCATAGGAGTTGCTATTAGTCTCATAGGCATTGCTATTAGTCTTATAGGAGTTCTTATTAGTCTCATAGAAATGTCTATTAGTCTCATAGATATTCCTATTAGAATTTTTTGCTAGGGAAAAAATAATACTGCGTAAAAACAAGCCCCCCCCCCCGCACACACACAAACAATTTGTCATTTATTGCTGCTTGTTCATTTTTTAGCGGGATATGTTTAAACATCAGGGAAAATACCACGAAAACCACCTCGCGTGCCAAAAGCTCGCTCGTGCGTTTTCTCAAGGCGCTTGCCAAATTGATGTTAGCCCTGTCCTCTTTTTTTTTCTTTTAAAGAGTTGAGTTCATTGGTGTAAATTATAATTAATAAGAATCAGCGAGAAAAGAAGCTTGAGCTATAGCAAGATGCTTTAGCTAATATAATATGCGGTTGTTTTCATTCGTTGCAGAGCGCTTCGTCTTTGCATAAGCTTGGTGCATGTTGGCTGGTCCACCCTTATATAGTAGGAGAGCATTAAGTAATTTTTCTACCGTCTCCCTAAAAGATCTCACGCTTCCCACCTTCCTCGAATCACTTAGTCTAGCTAAATGAGGACCACTTTTTTGTGAGTGATTGAAACTTGCAGAGTGTTACCTGCCTGATTGGCTTTCTTTATTTTTACTCAGATACGAGTTGTGCTTTTCCACTGCGAAAGCTCTCAACACTAAAAACGAGATGTGCTCGGCACAGGGGCCTCTCCAACAGCAATCCCTTGGTTAACGGTGGCTGCGGAGGGTGCGTCAGATGCCTTTCGCCCCAGACGGCTTCCGGCTAGACCCCAAAGCGGAGGGTTTCATCCGCCGCGCGGCCGTTCATTGCCGCTGCTCGACAGCTGCGCGGCTACGGCATATTCGCCGTTACGCACGCTTGAGCACGGCGTCCAGGCCCAAGCGTGAGCGACGTCGGGGTCCCGTTCGAGGGGACGAAGATCACGCAAAACAAATATGGTTGAAGGGTGGCAAAGACGGGTTCCACGGTCGGCTCAGCCCCTACCGCAGCCCTGGCTGGGTTCATTTAGTTGCTTCAGTGGCGCAGTTCGCGTCCCGAGCCAGATCCAGGTCGCGTACGAAGGGGACCCCTTGGTGGTGAATGTCGGCACGCACCCAGCGAAGTCCGTGCAAGGTATGTGTCACCGAGCTTTCTGGAACGTGGACGAAGGGGGCGAAGCACCCGCCGAGAGTAGGCGGCCTCGCAGCCTGGTTGAGGGTGGACGATGAGCTAACTGCGGGGCAGCGCAGGCTCTCCGGCACGTTTATTATCGTGAGTGACCAATGTTGCCCACCGGGGCTGGCGGCCATCGACAGGTGGACTGGAGGGGGCGCTACCTACTGGTGACATCCCCTCCCCCCCGGTTTGTTTTCTATAAACGCACGTGAAACCGACAACACACACGGCCGACACCAACTCGGCGTCTGGTCGTCGCCCAGTCCTGGCCGGTCGACGACGCAGGCTACCCCGGCAGTAGCGGTCAGGTGGCCTTCGCTGCCGCATGCTCCGCCTGGTCGCTGGTGTCGACGGGCCGGGTGTGGCAACGCCGAGGCCGCTGCCTGAACCGGTCGCGCTCCACCAGGTGGAGTCGCGGGACTCGGATTCGAGAGTGGCACCGGTCCCACTGGTGCCACGGGACTGGCGACTCTTGTCCTCCCGTGGTGGTGGCGCTCCACTGGCCGAGACGGGTGCTGTCGTTGGTCCCCCTGCTGGCTGCTCTCCCGAAGTGACGGACGAAGGTACAAAAAACGCGGTCACCGAGGCGAGGCCTGACATGGTCGGCGTGCCGGTGCCAGGTGTGGTCCCCGTCGGGCATGCGGACGAGCAGCGACGAGGACTCGCTCGCTGGCGATACCACACGTCCGGCGAGGCCGGGGTGGGCCGGGACCCCGGAGGTTCCTGGCGTAGACCGGCGCTTTCCCGGCTCCGGCAAAGGCCCGGGACGGCACCCTCGGTGGCAACGGCCTGCTTCTGCTCAGCGCTGGAGACGCCGTGGACCGGAGGTCACGGGTTCAGGGCTGATCCAGGGTGTCTTGACCATCCGGCCCTTGAAGCTCGCAGGGGGCACGGCCGGCGACGTCGTGGGGGTGGTCCGGTACTGGAAGAGTACCCGGGCCACCCTGCGTTCGGAAATCCCCGGGCTGGCTCTTCTTCAGCTTGTTCTTGATGGTCCTGTGCCACACCCGCTCGGCTGCCGCACCGTTGGAAGCGGGGTGGTACAGCCGGAACCAGCATCCGGCGGATCCCATCCTCGTCGCCAAGTGTCACGAACTTTCTGGAACTTGGACGAAGGGGCCGAAGCACCCGCCGAGAGAGAGGGCGACTTGCAGCCTGGTCGGGGGTGGACGATGGCTGACCGGGGCGGCGCAGGCTCCCCGGCGTTTATTATCGTGATTGACCAATGTTGCCTACGCCGAGGCTGGCGAGCCATCGACGGGATGCACTCGGAGGGGGCGCTACCTACTGGTGACAAATGGGAAACCTGCATAACGAGATGGCCCGTGTTCTCTATCTATCTCGCCAGAGTGCAGACCTGCAAGACGTTATCAACTACAATGATAGGGGTCGCCTCGTTTGGACTCGCTTGTAGCCTAGAATCGCGCCGTGGTGGCGTCGCAACAGTTCGTGCATACCGTTGGTCGAATACCTTCGATGACTTTTAGCCTTTCTGTTGAGGGCATTTCAGAGGCTGGACATGAAACCTCGTACCCCCTTGTCTTGATAGCGCATGAGCACGCTGCAGTGGCTCGTGTCCAGGATGCCGCAGCATTGATCAAAAGCCGATGCACACTTTTATTCATCTTTCCCGATATACTCGCTAATTTGTACATACATTTCATTTTCCTTTGCATAAACACGGAAAACGCATATTACTCCTCCGTTTAATACACGGCACCTAGAATCCCAATTCGCCATTGCAAACTGTTTTTTTTTATTTTTTATTCACGTGTAACAAAGCCGAGGTGAGAAAAAAAAAAGCTGTCGCTCCGCTTCACATTTTCTGCTTCATATTTTGAGCACTCGCATCCCTTGAACCATTGCGGCAACCGCTAATGAAATCCCTAATTTAAATTGATGATATATTTATATAGAACCTGAAAGTTTATTGGAAAGGAAAAGTTTACCGTAGTGCTAGCCTATTGCCCTTCTCATTTGGCCAAGTTCGTCTTTTTTCCTGCACGAAAAGGGCAGACCGTTGAAGGATATCTGGGTGTTCCTCTGCTTCGAAGTGGCCATCTAAAGCGCAGTTCACACACTTGCAACCGGCAGGTCGGACGGAGAGAGACAAGGCCGTTTTGAAAGCCTCTTGCGACGTCTTAGGACCCAAAGGTCCTTATTTTTTTTATTGTCTAAAACGACGAAATACTGACAACCTGGCCAAATCAGCAATCATTGTGCACCGCAGATAGACCCACTCTCCTTTGGACGACTGCCACAAACCCGTTTGTAGTATCGTTTCAACTCCAAGTTAAAGGCGGGTGCACTATGAGCAGTGGGTTTTGTTACCCACAAAGCGTGTACAGTCTGTACCGTTATCTTAAAGAGTTTAGTTGGAGCATTGTTCTAGGAGGTACGTGTGTGCAGTGTGTACCAACAAACTAACCTGAAACACTAAAACTTTAGACGCATATATACCCAAAAAAAATTCTAGAAAAAAAATAGTATCACTCCCGTGGTTTCGAAGTCACTCAGGCAATGCTTAAGAGGATATCGCAGTAGAATTTTATCTCCGATAGGAACTTTTTCACAATCCAGATGGCGCTGGGGAAGCCTTTTTTCCACCCAAGTGCTTACACTGACTTTTATAGTGCTGCTTCCAAATAAAAATAAAGAAAAAGCTCGACTTTTGTTTCGGTTATCAACGGACAGCTGACCCACCCAACCCTTCCACCGCCCTGCAGGCGAAAATGGCTTTGTCTTTTTGTTCGTTTCAAAAAGAGAGGATAGCGGGGAGGTTCTGGGCCTCCGAAGACCCATCTGTAAGGGCGCCCTTTGTCAATTCTTACCTGGATTAGAAAGAAAAAAGCGCGGTTAGAGAAAGCCTCGTTTAGCTGCCTGCTACTTTGGATTCATTTGGCTCGGTTCTTCGCGTTCCGAGATTTTCGTACGATACAATTTCCAAATAGCAGGTAGACTGTTGATATCGTCATTACAAAAACGAAATATATATCGTCATTAAAACGAAATATGCCATGTGTCGTGTCATAGTGTCTGAAATAATCTACACAAGCCAGAATGGCGTTGCGTCCTAAATAGCGGCCCCTCAGTGCCTACTTTCATTCCGAAGCAGCGCTTTGAAAAATAAAGCTACTAACGCTAAAGAATGTCTGATCTCCTTGTGCGAAAAAAGAAACGAAATGAACCAGTTCCCGATACCATCAGCAGCCATTGGGGTCAGCATTTTTTCCTGCGACACCGAATTTCCAGCAGTCACCCTGATTCCTAAATCGGTCAATGCGTTTCCGAAATAACTGGAAATATCAGAACTATATGTTGTACTACCGGTAGCAAAAAAATCGATAACCACAAATTTAGATAGTGTTGCGTCTTATATGCGTACTGATCAAAAGCGTAGATTCTATTGCCTATAGCTTCTTTAAAATTATAAAAACTATAACTTCCTTCATAAAGCCAAATTTAATCCTGTAATTAATTAATTAAATTGCCACTAAAGGCCTAGCATGTATTTACCGAGCTGCGATATGTTTCTTGTTTTGTTTTTTGTTTCGCCTGGACAAGCGCCGCCACCATAAATCACTCAAATAAGTAAACGCTTATTTGCATACATAGTGCAAGAGCGAAAGTACGCTGATGTTTGATTTTGGTCATGTATATATTTTTTACAAAATCATAAATAGTTTTTTTTTTCGAAATGAGGCAATTCTATGTCAAGCCCGGAAACGGGATAAAGTCGAATGTTTGCGTATCAGTGAATTTATGTACTGCAGCCACCTCGCAGTGGTCTTTATGGCATACTATGACGATTCAAGTTTAAAAAACATGAGATCGATGCCGACGGGTATAGTCCTTGTTTGAGCAGAGAATACATATTTTTGGTTTCTAGATTTAACTAATTTAGAAAAAGAAAAAAAAAGCTTTTTTTTGAAGTGGGGATTTTAGAGTAGGTTTCTATGAACACACCAAAGACGAGTAATAAACTTTCGTGACGTCTGAGTGCACCAGCACAGGCAAGAATGTGAACACGCCGTGGTGCAACGTACTGGTCGACTCGGTAAACGCTTTTCTTACCTGAGCGTAGCTATACTTCGTTTCTGTAGGTACGAGGCAGTCCGAGCTAAACGCGCGAGCATTCAGTCTAAAACGGTGCCGCTCTGCACGAGCCCGCGAGCTGGTCAGAGACGCTCACAGTCATAGATTTCTCTATGTGGCTCACTCTGTAGCTTTGAATTCGCTCGCACATAAAAATTGCTGAAGTCTAGTGTCAAAGCACGAACTTCGCAGCTCGTGCGTGACGTCATTTCTGGCGTCACCATAGTGACCTGACGAGATACTGTTTTCCTAGCCGTCTCAGAAACGGTTGGAGAAAGCTTGGCTGATGGATACCGTGTTGCCTTATTCTTACAGGTAAAAATTATTGCCTACAGTGCCACAGTGCTATCTTTTATTCGTGCGATCCTGACCTCCCAGGAACAAAACCGCTGTTCTATTCGTGACGTCACGGCGAGGATAGGGATAGAGACAGCCAATCCTTACACTGATTGGGCTCGTTCTTGTGGCCAATAGAGACGACATATTGGCGGAAAGGCTTTAACTTCGCTCTCAGTCAGTTGGTTCCGACTTCTCCGCGATGTTACAAAATAGGCTGACGAAACGACAGACATTTTATGCTCCTTTGCGCTGGGATGCCCCTTTCTCCTCGAAGATAGATTATCACCAGTCAGTTTGACTACGCCATCGCTACACCGTGCATCAGGGTAACTTTGTTGCTGGCGGCCGAACCTCGCTGGAACTCTGGTGCGCGTGAAAAGCACGAGACGGCTGAGCCGTCTCAGACACTGCCGCCTTCTTCTTGTAGACTAAAGTTATGTTGAAACCACGCATGCGCCGAACGCTCGATGAGATCGGTCTATTATCAAGGTCCACTGGCGGCTGCAGTAGGCGTCGTTATGGCATGAGTCAAGGTCTGGACCTTCTTCGTGCTTTGTCGGTTTCTCTTTAGGAGGAAAACTAAAGGGGCAGGGGGGGGAGGAGTACAGGCACCTTTGGGCGCATTGAGCAAGGAATAAATCGGGAAAATAACCCCCAAGAAAAGCGATAAGTGCGTAGGTTCCGGGACATTTCATCGAACTTGCCGTTTCATCGAAAAAGTGGTCATCGTACCAAAAACGTTCAATTATGAAACAATTGGCCGGTATTTTTAAATAAAGAATCGTAATAGCCGGCCAAAACATTTTAACCAAACAAAACGAAAAATTTGGGTGGAAATTGGTGGAACCCCAGACTCCATCCGCTTGGATACACCACATGCAGGCGCGTTCTCTGTCATTGCCATCCAGGTCTGTCATTACGAGAGGACAATCAGGAATTTTCAAATTGTATTAGCGAAAACCTATGACGGATTCAATGAAACGGCGTTCAGTGCAATGTCTGGTGTAGGTGTGTGGCGCTAGTGCACGCAGAGCTTTAGATGCCGCACTTTGTGGCGATATGATGGCTGAAAACCGGCATCGTCTTTCAGGTATTCGATCTTCTGCGGTTCCGATATAAAAAAGGTTCAGGCAATGATGCCGAAATCACGGAATCTCGGAAAAAAGGCTAATGAAAGGAAAATCTCACCGCCAGACGACGCGGAGAAAAGCTCATCGCCGTCTTGATAGATGCGGTAGAAACTCACCTGTGATTTTCAAACGCGCTGTCTACGGAAACGGCATTCTTTTGGTATGAACGATAAAAAAATTATTTTCCATTCTTTTTTTATTTTGTAGTAACTTATGATTTCTGGTGGCAGTGGGGACTGGACGGGGTAGAGGGGAGGAGGCTCCTGTGTGGTCGTCGGGTGCCAATGACAAGATGTTTCGTTACTGTTCATGAACTCAACGTTGAGGCCAATGTCTTTATAGAAAAGAACGTGTCTATTCCTCTGTTGTTGTTCCCATCTGCAGAACTGTGGACTCCTTCTTCTTCATTCCTATTAGGTGTCTGCAATATACGAATTTTGTATATATCTCCGTTTCTGCAACATACGGTCCCCAGAAGAAGCCACCAAAACAAATTCAGCTTAATCGGCGTATAATTCCTGGCTGGTTCCGCTCAGCATCTGTCAGTTTTGCAGTAGACTTTTCTTTGGTGAGCTATTCTCCCACAAGCCCCTCGGTATTGCGTTGTTCTCCGGCGGAAAAACTTCACCGGAAATCCGAGCGAATGCAGAAGAGCTCTGGGCCCCAGATAGATGCTGGAAAAGCTCACAGTTACAAACCGTTTTAACATTGATGACTTCTTCGCGGCTCTCGATATATTATCGAACTCTGTTCCTATCAAGGTCATTTAAATGAACACCATGTCAGTGGTGCCCGACATCCAGTACCGTTTTGAAGTAGAACGGCGCGCTATCAGACATGGTCTCTGGCCGATCGTTTCTCGTTTTGTAACGTAGTGTGTTCTTTGCATCGGCAGGTAAGCTGTTGCCACGAATGACTAAGAGATGAGGCTGGTGAAATAACTGGAGAAACTAAACGTTTGAAATGGGGCGAACAAGGCGAAGGCTGGCGTCGCAGGCGTCGATGTCGGCGAAACGGCAGGATCGACCGACTCCGGCTCACCCGCGCGAGTTCCTTATTAGACGAGTGGGCTTCTGGAACAATCGGTGGCGATAGGTGTAGCGCGTTGAGACCGATGCAATCTCCGATAATGAAGCAACAAGGTTCTAACGAATTTACCAGAACGCGACATTACGAAACAATAAAAGGTGTATCCGCGGCCAGGCAACGAATGTCGGCCCCAATTACGTCCCGAGATAAGCAAGGTAACCGTTAAGGCCACGGGCGCACCATACCGCCCAGCTGGCACGTGCGAGGCAGCGTATATTCCGTTTTTCTTACATAGCACAGCAGTAAGCAATGACCTGTTTGGCGGTTATGTGGCCTAAGACGAACTTGATACTTTTTGGGAAGGCCAGGAATCGTCAGGCGCCGAGACGGAAGTCACATAGTTACTTTCGCGTATAACAATGAGGCAATGTTTTGTCTTCATGTAAAAGTTAACAAAAAAAAAGCGTTCCCACTTTTTTAGTTGCTCGCATTTTGCAAAACTGTATACCTGCCTCTTCCCCCACTCTTCTTAGAAAGGGAAGCCATTCTTCGGGACTGAGCCGGAGCAACTTTGGTTTCAAATATACGAGCACGCAAAAAGCGCAGCATGAGCGCTATTACCGTGCGGACGTGAGTTTAAATATAAACACCGCAGTGCGAACAATTATAAAATATTTCACGTAAATTAGCTTTTCTCCGAATTTGTCGGTTTGCAGTGAGCATTTCACTGGTAAGCTTCTCTCAAGGGAAAAGCTTTTCCGCCATTTCGGTGAGATTTTTGTCCGCCGCCCAACAGTAACAACCGACCAAGGGCTCATCACCCGAAAAGCCAAGACAGTGCAATCGACGAACACCATAATACTAAGCCAGTGTGTTGGTTCGAGTCAAACAAAGAATCTTCAGCGCGACTTTAACTTCAGTAGCAACGTGTCACGCTATACTACCAAAATGATTGTTGTGTTTTTTTAGCTTCACTGACGAGAATTTTCGCAATGTTTGTTTGTTTAGTGAAATCGGCCTCCCTACAGTTGATATGCAAGCAGATATCGAAATTAAAACAAAATCGTATTCTCGTATGTTTTCCGCATTTAAAATAAGTAAACATTTCAATGCATCTCTGCAAAATCACCAGATCATAGTCAATCCACCTATCAACGAACAAGAAAGTGGTAAGACAGCCTTCTCTTTGACACTTCGGTAGCTTTGTCTGCCTGCATTTTGCCGCTTCAGGCCTCACCTGGAACCGCTTGAAAATTTAAAATCACCCGCTCACATTTTCCGTGACCATAAACGCCAACAAAAATGGAACATCCTCAATGACGCGCTCTGGCGATTGAAAACTAATGACTCACCCACCGCAAAATATCTGAAGGCCGCCAAACAAAAAAAATAAAAAAAAACAAGAAACCTTTTACTCGCATTTGGCCCGACCTCAATACACCAACAAAAGAGCGGAGACATCCTCCCGGGGCGCGCTCGTGCGAGGTGGGAAACGCAATAACCCCCCCCCCGCAAAGTATCTTCGCCCCCCCCCCCCCCCAAACCCAAACAAAACGAAAAGCAAAAAAAAAAAAAAAAAAAAGATCTGTTTTTTTTTTTTTTTTTCGAGGCTGTTTCATAATCCCGACTGTCAAACCGACGACCTTGAAGATGCAAGTAGTCCGGGGCGCAATAACACACCGCGCAATTTCAAGAGGCGCAGGTTGCGGCCAACACTCATAGATGGCGCCACCTGACAGCAGGATTTTTTGACGTTTTATTAATTTCAAACTTAGTTAAAAATTCATCACAATGAGAATCTATGGAAGAAAGATCTATAAGAGATATATTCTAAAAGTCTTGGTCTTGAATATTGTAGGCCTAAATTTGTATTTAGGCCCAGTTTTATTTTAAATGTTTATGAAGAACAGGTGTGAGAAAAAGGCATTTTCAAGCATCTTTAAGTTCTCGTAAAATATTTTAAGCTTAAAAATCCGAGAATATGGCGCACAAACTATGACTCAGTTTTTTATTATCTTTCTAATAAAACCATTCCCAAGTCAATCCGTGCGGTGGTTCTGGAGAAAAA